>LQRL01029720.1:0-19975 GCA_001703475.1 Hydroides elegans
ATAATATAAAAACAAAACACTTTTGTGATATTTTATTCTCTGAATCCTTACATTACCCTGGGTCCGCCACTTTTCGATCATGCCACAGACACATTTTTCAAATTTATAATGGCTATGTTCTTGATCGCATGCATCGATATTGAAATAACGTTATGTGGTTTAGAACAGTGATAAAAGCCCATTAAAATAATATCAGAACCATTTAAATGCTAAAACCCAGTTAATGAGCTATTTGACCAAACATGCGAAAAATCTCTGAAAATCCCGCCAATTTTCGATCATATGGTCTATAAACTCGTTTATAAGAGAAATCTGTTTAATTTGTTTAGTCGATTAAGTGTGACATATTCATGTCTCGCGCCCTCATTTGTAGATTCTGATTTTGCTTTAAAATTGATAATTGTCTTTTGAACTTTTTAAATGGCTGTTAAGACTATTTTCTTGTGTTTGTTTACATGTTTATTGATAAGCGGATCAGTCTTTAGAAATACAAGATTTATTGTAAGTGTGTTAATGTCCAATTTTATATCATATTGAAAATATATTAAATAGTTGAATTGCTTGTTTCATTCGTGTTTTTAACCGATAGATGATGGGGCCTTTCATACATCACTTAAACACTATATCATATCTATGTTTCATAATCAAAGAAATCAACGACAAGCTTTTAATAGTATAAGACAATTATTGGCTGGACGTAGCCCGAGGCTCAACCACCCGAATCGTTATGTATACGTGGATGTTCGGCGTGGTCTGAACGTCCGCCATGGAAATCTTCAATAAGATAATTAATGTACAGAATTTCATTCATTCTATGCGACATTATCATATCAATATAAACATCATTATTAAATAAAAGATAACTATGATACAGCTCAAAATCTCCACATCATATATTTTGTATTCGTTTTTGCAGAGACGTTCCTCAAATGCAAGTGTTGCAATGGCTGCTTTGTCACTGATGACGATTTTACCGAACACAATCAACCCCTTAAAGCGGTGCGCTACCAAGCTGGAGTGTCAGAATGGCTAAGAATGGAGCCAACCAACGAACTTCTTTCTGATATAGATAATGACAATACTGAACAAATATATGACATTGACGAGGCTGATATTCATATTGAACCGATAGACTCGCTGGTTCAAAAGGAAGAGACTGGGCCATCGCATGGAGGGTTTATGAAGGACATCGATATGAAAGTTCTGATATCAAATGCAGTTGAAGGAGAAAAACATGAAGATAAGGAAGAAATCGGGTTGAATCAGCATGTTGACAGCAGTTCTGAAACAGCAGCGACGGTTAATGCTGGTTGTATTAATATAGTGTTAACGAAATCACCAATGAAAAAGGTGGTTCAGTATAAGTGCGATATCTGTAAGAAAGAATATAAAAAGAAAAGTCCTTATGAAAAGCATATGAAGCTGCATGAGAAACATATTAATGATCACAAAGAAGCCAAGAAATCAAATGGGTTCCACTGCAAAATATGTGGTAGGGAGTTCAGTCTAAAGAGCTATTTTATACAGCATATGAGGGATCACAAATTAAAGACATTAAAATGTACGAAATGCGACACTGTGTTCCAAACAGAAATCGGTCTTAAGCGGCACGAGCGCTCATGTGTGAATCCAAATTACAAATGTGAACAATGTGATAAAGGCTTTATAAGTGAAAGCCAATATAAAGCCCATATGGATCGTCATACAGATGATGCAACGACATTCCCATGTCAATATTGTGACAAGCAATTAGAATCAAAGCAGAAGCTCAAGGAACACGAAAAACGGCATGTAAATGATCGACGCTATCCATGTAGACAGGGTTGCGATATGAAATTCTTCACATCGCAAGACCGCTGTCGCCACGAAAGGTGTCACACGGGAATCAAGAAGTTCCAATGTTCATTTTGTGAAAAGAAGTTTCTACGCAAAACGGACTGGCGTCAACATGAAGCGGTTCACACAAACACACGACCGTATAAATGCTCTTTTTGTGATAAAGCGTTTATTATGCCGCATCAGAGGAAACTCCACGAACAGTCCCACATCAAAAGACCCACATTCCAATGTCACATATGCGCTAAAACGTATGGATCTCTCAACGGGTTAAAGGCGCATGAGTTTTTGCACACGGGTGAAAAACCGTTCAAATGCCAGTATTGCGATAAGGCCTTTGTACGGCAAGGTGATCGTACGGTACATGAACGAACGCATACAGGGGAAAAGCCGTATAAATGCAAGTACTGCGATAAAGCGTTTCCCGTGCATATACAGCGGTTGAGGTGTGAGCGACAGCATCGAAATGAGAAAGAGGAATTTCCGTGCGATTTGTGCGACCGGAAGTTTAAATCGCGAGCGTCTCTTAAATGGCATTTGGAGATACATCGCGGTGAGGCAAAGAAGCACGCATGTCAGTATTGTGGCATGTTGTTTCGGCGACAGGTTGAACGCAATAATCATGAGATGACACATACTGGAGAAAAGCCGTGGAAATGTCGCTATTGCGATATGCGGTTCAATCGAAATGGGAATCGCAAAAAGCACGAAAATGTGCATCGCAACGAACCGGGTTTTGTTCTAGATGATGGAACAGTGGATTTTGTCGCTGAAAATGAAATGACCTCTGAATCTGTAAACGAAACTGGCTTAAAAGCCCAAGAATCGGTTGTTGATGAAGACAACGGATCCAAAACTCAATTTTATCACATGGGGGTTAACCCGAAAGATTAACTAATTTCAATAAGGTGCAGTTGAGAAGTGTATATGAATTGCAAAATCGTTCCGCTTGGATAAAACAGATGAAGATGTAAACTTGTATGTGTTTTGTTCTCTACATTTCAAAACTAGTTGACGGTTTTTGTTTGTACTGGGACACTTATCCCGTAAGTGAAGACTATTTATAATATCGTAGGCTTTTAACCAATAGACATAAAAGACATATTAATAATAATCCATTGATTATCAATATCACGAAATAAATGAATATTTCAAAACATATTGTGCTTCAATATCTCATTGACTGCCCTTGTGGGCAATTGTGCTCCACTGGGTTCTCTTCTAGTTTTTCCGTAAAACAGATGGCTTTCATTAATTTACATTTGAGTCAATACATGTAATTTGAAATGAGTGATTATTTCTATGGCGAATCGGTATATGTCACACTTATAATGTCACGTGTTTATCAAAGGGTATTTTGTTTCACTCTCTTCCTGTGGTTTCTGTTCACTGGCATTTGCGTTCGTTTGTTAATTATCGAAATTTTGAAAGAAATTATAAGCAAATTACTTTTACTTAGTTATGTTTTATATGTTTTATACCTGCATATTCATCTCTACAAGTGCGATTGATTCTTGTTGTGTGTCAAGCAATTTTTATTTGGTTATCTCCAAAGCTGTCGTTCATTGGTAATAAGGAGCCATGTCAAATCATTTTAAAGGCAAGCCGGGTCACTTACCTTAGAAAACTTATGAATTCGCGATTTATATGATAGGAAACCGCATATTATGTAATGAAAAATATATGATTGAACGCAAAAGCATGATGGTCGACATAAAGCTAATAACAAATCCTCTTGGTTGTTTTGCAGAGATGTTCTTCAAATGCAAGTGTTGCAACGGGTCCTTTCTAACTGATGACGAATTCACCAAACACATCCAACCACTCAAAGGAGTTCGCTACATGGCTGGTTGGCTTGGATGGTTGAGAAGCGAATCAACCAATGATCCCATTTCTGAGGGAGAGGATACCATCGATGACAACAGTGAACCAGCGTTTGATCCTCTTTCTGAGGGAGAGGAAAATGAAACCATTGAAAATGCTTCAACAACCGCCGTGTCCTTAGAATCCCTCGCCATACCTTCACAGAAAGAGGAATTTGATGCAATTGAACCAGATACTGACATTAAGATCCCGGTTAATGACACATTTGATGACAATGATGATGTAGAATATAGGCCTCATTTGAATATCGACAGCTCAACGTCATTGAAGATGAAAATAATAAGGAACGCAGAAAAAGCCAAAATTCGGATTTCTGAAATGGCGGAGAAGAAACAAAGCCTTGAAGCTGCTGCAACGTCAAAATCTGGTGGCATTGTAATTTTATCGCAATCACCCACGAAGAAGACTATATATGAATGCAACATATGTAAAAAGGAATATAAAATGAAGAGTTCATATGAAAAGCACATGAAACAACATGAAAAGGATTTGCAAGATCTGAAGGACGGTAAGAACCCAAAACCGTTTCCCTGTAAAATTTGTGGCAAACAATTCAATCAAAAGAGTCATTTAAAACTGCATCAAAAAGCCCACAAGAAGAAGGCTTTAACGTGTAAGAGCTGTGGCAAGGTGTTCAAAAAGGAACTTGGCTTAAAGTTTCACGAGCGAACATGTTTGAATCCCAATTTCAAATGCGACATATGCAACAAAGGATTTGTGAGCGAAAGCCAATATAAGGCCCACATGAATATACATTCCGGTGCCACACCGTTCCAATGCCAATATTGCGACAAGCAATTCAGAATGAAACATCAGCTTGCTGAACACGAACGGAAACATTTAAACGACCGCCCCTTTCAATGCCGCCATTGCGAGTGGACGTTCGTTACGAAAGGCGATCGCTATAAACATGAGATGATCCACGGCGAGAAGCGATTTAAATGCTCGTTCTGTGACAAGCGTTTCGTTCGCAGGTCGCAGCTCGTATGGCACGAGGCGGTACACACGAATACGCGACCCTATAAATGCGCGCATTGCGATCGTAGATTCATTCAGAATCAGGCGAGGAAAGCGCATGAGAGAACGCATAGCGAAACGAAGCCATATCAATGCCACGTCTGTGCGAAATCGTTTACAAGCTTGACAGCGTTGAAAAACCATGAGCTTACGCATACGGGCGAAAAACCGTACAAGTGTCAATATTGTGAGATGCGTTTCATTCGGTCTGGGGATCTTAAAACCCACGAGCGAACGCATACAGGGGAGAAACCGTTTAAATGTCGCTATTGTGAAGAGGCATTCGCGAATCATACGGGCCGCGTAAGGCATGAGAGGTTATGGCATCTTAACGCAGCAGATGAATTCGCGTGTGATATGTGCGACCGAAAGTTTAAATCGAGAAATAGTCTGAAGTTTCATAGAGAGATTCATCTGGGCAAAGCTAAGGACTTAGAGTGCAATGTTTGCGGAATGATGTTTAGAAGGCCAGGCGAGCTAAAGAATCACATGATGTTACATACGGGTGAAAAACCGTTTAAGTGTCGATATTGCGACATGCGATTCAATCGCAACGGCAATCGCAGAAAGCACGAAAATGTGCATCGAAACGAACCCGGGTTTGTGCGTGATATACCCGTTAAGAAAGGATATAAACCAAATTCTACCCCTGGAAATGAAACGGCCATTCAATCGGGTAATGGAACTGTATTAACTGAAGAAACTGCACTTGCAGTAAGTGGAATACCCGAAATACCCGTTGCTCCTGATGTGCTTCCTGGAAGCGAAATGATGCCTGTCATTGGACCCGAATAAAGTATTGCTTCATCGTATTCAGATAATGGCCTAGATGTTTTTTCTTCTTTTTGTAAAAAGATTTGAACGGTTGAAAATGCGAAAGGCATATACGAGGTAAACCATCTTAGAACTTTATCGCACAGGGTTGAAATGTTAGTTTTCCTCTAAATAAGCCGTCACCCATATTATAGTTGGTTTTATTAAAAAGAACATTCAGATACAGTTTTATCTCAGATCTATTTCAAAAATGTATTTTAAAACATACAATTTTGCGTATGATTCTGTGCACCAAGTCTTATGTTCCCTATGACTTAAGAATGCCTAAAATATAATTTATAAGTCGAGCTAGGAAAAAAACTTTAAAAAAAAAAACAGAGTTGAGTCTACGTAGATAGTAAAAAAAAAAGATTCTTGTATAGAATAAAAACAATTATCATTATGTTCATTTACCGGTGTATGATAATGTTTAACTCATTGATAAGGCGTGATAAAATGGCTGTAAATGGAAACCGATATGTAGTTTTTTATCTAGTGGTTTTTTTTGCGTTAAGTTATTAGAAATATAACTTAACAAGAATAACCTAAAAACTATGAACCTGTATAAACATGTAGTTAACGAAATATAGTTTAAACTTCGTTTATATTACTTACTGTTCATTTTATAAAACAGTCCATTTCATGTTTCATTTTATTAAGGAGATTGAAAGTTCGTAATGTACGTTTTATTAATGCCCTATCATGGTAGTCCATATTTTATGATTATAAAGTTACATTGCTTGCTTAGAGATATGGATTTAATTGAGAAAAAGGTAGACAGAAGATTTGAAACTGTTCTTTGACATGGTTTTATTCCGTTGTGTACATGAATACAGTTGAATATTTACTTAAGATTAGATGTTTAATCTCCTGAGTGTCTATATAAGACAAATAACTTGCTTTAAATTAGATGATATCTTATTTTAAACATTTTACCGTCTTCATTTTATCATATTTTTTTCATCCGTAAAAGAAATATTTATACTTTGTTAAGCAATTCTATAATGTAATAAGGACATAGTTTTTAAATAAAATAGTTTATAAAAAATGAAGTCTTTTAATGCTGAAGTAACTTGCAACCAATTTGATTAGGGTCTGTGTTCCACAAAGCCTAAAATACAATGTCCACTTTTGCTCAGCGACTTCGTAAGAATGATTGTACTCTCGCCTTTTCTTTCTTATGATCCTCTCATCTACTAAAACTTTGATTGGTTTGTTCTTATTAATATTTATAGCCAGATTATTAAAGCCAGATTGTTGGACTGACAAGATATCTTATTACTATTTATATGATAGACAAAACTATGTGAGAAAAAATAATAATCAAGAAAAAGACGATGATGCTCTGATGAATCTAATTCGAATTCCTCTTGGTTGTTTTGCAGAGATGTTCTTCAAATGCAAGTGTTGCAATGGATGCTTTCTAACGGATGCTGACTTCACGAAACACAGCCAACCTCTCAAAGGCATTCGCTACAAGGCTGGTTGGCTTGGATGGTTGAGAAACGAATCAAGAAATGAACCCATATTTGAGGGAGACGGATGGCTACACAATGATAAGGACCCCATTTCCGAGGGAGATGAAACCATCGACCAGGATAGTGAACCAGCGTTTGATCCTCTTTCTGAGGGAGAGAACGAACCAGCATTTGATCCTCTTTCTGAGGGAGAGGATGATGGTGATAAATTTCAAAATACTACTATCGCTGACCCTAATATGCCGACTCTAGAATCTGTTGGCTTTGCTACAAGTAAACAGGAAATGGACATATTTGATGAAACGGAACCGGATATAAAAGTCCCAATTAGTGACGTAGTAGATGACGATGAAGCAGAAGCGAAGATAAACATAACCAAGACAACAAACGCTGAAAGAGCGAAAATCATTATCACTGAGATGGAGAAGAGAAAAAGCATTGAAGAAGCGAATGCTAGTTCTAGAGGCATTGTTATTTTATCGTCAAAGTCACCTGCGAAGACTAAGACCAATACGGATAAACATAAATGCGATATATGTAGAAAGGAATATAAAACAAAGAGCTCATTTGATAAGCACATGAAACAACATGAAAAGGTTTTACAAGACCTCAAGGAAGGAAAGAATACAAAACCGTTTCCTTGTAAAATTTGTGGTAAACAATACAGTCTAAAACACAAGTTGAAATTACACATGAAGAGTCACAAATTAAAAGCATTGACATGTAACAAATGTGGCTCTGTTTTCAAAAAGGAAACCGGTCTAAAACTGCACGAGCTAAGGTGTTTAAATCCAAATTTCAAATGCGAACAATGCAATAAAGGATTCATGACCGAAAGCCAATATAAGGTCCATGTGGATCGACACACGAATATCCCGAGTTTCCAATGTCAATATTGCGACCGACAATTCAAGACTAAAGCCAATCTCGTTATACACGAACGGCGCCATTTAAACGATCGACGCTATCAATGTCGACATTGCGATTTGAAGTTTGTTTCATCCACCGATCGAACGGCTCACGAGAAAATCCACTTAGGAATCAAGAAATATAAATGCTCCTTTTGTGACAAGACGTTCTTTCGTAAACGTTCACAGTTGTCCCATGAAGCTGTGCATACTAATACACGACCGTTTAAGTGCTCGATTTGTGATAAGGGGTTCATCACACCACATCAGTTGAAAATCCATGAGCGCAATCACGCCGACACGCGTTCGTTTCAATGTCACGTGTGCGCGAAAACGTTCACGAGCATAGGAACGTTGAAAAACCATGAGCTGACGCATACAGGCGAAAAACCATATAAGTGTCAATTTTGTGAGATGCGTTTCATTCGACCCGGGGATCTAAAGGTTCACGAGCGAACGCATACAGGGGAGAAACCATTCAAATGTCGTTATTGTGACGAAGCATTTAGGCAGCATACGGGCCGCGTGAGACATGAGAGAAGATGGCATCTCGATTCAGCAGAGGAGTTTCCCTGTGATATGTGCGACCGGAAGTTTAAAACAAAGTCGAGCTTGAAGCATCACAGGGATATTCATCTAGGCAAGGCCAAGACATTAGAGTGCAATGTTTGTGGCATGATGTTTAGGCGGCCCGGAGAACTCCAGAATCACATGATGTTACACACGGGTGAAAAACCGTATAAATGTCGCTATTGCGACATGAGATTCAATCGAAATGGCAATCGTCGAAAGCACGAAAACGTGCATCGAAACGAGCCCGGGTATGTACCGGATATACCCTTAAAAAGAGGATTCAAAACTGATTCCGCTCCTGGAAATGAAAAGTTCCCTCCATTGAATAACGAACAGGGAATGACTGAGGAATCTCTGGCAGTTAGGGGAATACCTGTAGTACCGGGTACTTCTGTTGAGATTTCGGAAACGGATTGATGCCTGCATTCGGACCATGATGTCTGTTTGACTCTGATATTATTAGATATCATGATAAAGATTTGCTTTCTAAATATTGCCTAATTGTTTGGAAATGTGGTAACACGATGAAGACTTGTTGACCTTGCAAAGCATTATTTATGATGGTAGAATGTACACTAAATATATAAAACAACAACCTATTTGGCCAACCTGTTTATATTTCTATCTGAACTGTTAGTTATAACAAGAATATTAGGTCGATTAACAGATTTTAATTTAAACTTTAATTACTTTTTTCTTCAAATAGAAATCGTAATATTTTTTAATTGAGAAAGGCCCATACCAAACAGAGATAACAAATGATGATAATAGTGTAGGGAAAATTGTTAATTTTATTGTATATAATTAAAACATGTTTGTATAAGCGAAGGAATATTTAAGACTTTTTAAGAGTAGACCTCACAACCAGTAATTGAGTCACCGTGGCCATTTTTTTCGGTCACTTACTATTTGTAATATAAATAGCATGGAATATACATTTGTTACACAAAATATGAACTCATGGCCACGCTGATACTAAAGCATGGCCATGACTTTATTTACCACATAGAAATATTTATTTCAAGCTAAATCTATTACAAATAGAAGGTGACCCAAAAATTGGTCACGGTGACTCAATTTCCGGTTGTGAGGTTCAAGGGAACCGAAATTGCTCGGAGCTATGTTTAAGGAATAATTAAGAAAAAGTCTTTATTTTGAGATTGAATACAGTTTTATAGAATTTGAACTGAAAACAGTGGAAAATAAGGCGGTACTTTGGGATTTGCTTGGGTAGCAGTGTGATAGATATATATATGTATTTGAACGAACTAATATGGATTAATGTCAATATGCCTGCAATTAAGAACGAAAATTCCCTGGTAATCTAAAAAAGTTAGATAAAAATTATGTAAAAGTATTATTTCACTTTTATATGTTTGGCTTTGAATCTATGAAAATTTCGCGTTTGTTTGTGGATGAAAACCTCTAAAATATAATAATTTTAATAAAATATCGATATTGATGGCAATTAGGGATGTTTTAGGGCATGATACTAAAGCAAAACACAAGCCATACATTTACATAATATTATTGAATGATACGCCACTAAACTGGCCCACCCAAATCAAATTGTGGGATGTGAAAATACTCGTAGTCATAAAAAAATAGAAGCAACTAAACTCTAAACTGGCCCACCCCAAACAAAATGTTGGATGTGAAAATTCTCCTACCCGGGGAGTAGGAGAGTTAAATAAGGAAACGCCTTTAATTTAATCAAATTCAATTTGCTGTTTTGTATCCTTTCTTAATCTTATTGTCATCTTCTTGTTTCTTTGTGTTGTGTGTTTTTTTCTTAGATACACGCAATAAGGACTCAGAGACAAGCTGTGTAAATGTCATTGAAAATCATAGCAATATAAATTCCATTGGAATGATATACAAAAATATGACAAAAACAACGGTTCTCTACATGAAACTAATGACAATTCCTGTTGGTTGTTTTGCAGAGATGTTCTTCAAATGCAAGTGTTGCAACGGATGCTTTACAACAGATGAATCGTATTCGAAACACAACAAACCTCTCAAAGGTGTACGCCTTTTGGCCACTACCATCCGATTGCAGCAAACTGAACCGGAAAGTGACCCTGTTTCTGAGGGAGATGAAACCATTTATCAGGATGACGAACCCGCGTTTGACCCACTTTCTGACGGAGAGAACGAATCAGCGTTTGACCCACTTTCTGAGGGAGGGGATGATACGATTCATAATACAACTATCACTTACCCAAATGCGGCGCCTCTAGAATCTATGAGCTTGATTCCCAATAAACAAGAAATGGAAGCATTGGATGAAATTGATTCGGATGTTGATATAAAAATCCCGATTAATGACACGTTTGATGACGCCGAAGAAGATGTGAACGATCCTTATTTTAAAATCGACAGCTCTGAATCTGCGAAGATGAAAACAGCGAGGGCTAAAAATGCCGAAAGAGCAAAACAGAGAATTTCCGAAATGGCGAAGAAGAAAAGCCGTGAAACAGAGAAGGTCAACTCTGGAGGTGGAGGAGGCATTGTCATTTTAGCGTCGAAGATAACAAACTCTGCGAAGAAACCGATTGAAAAATATGAATGCGACATATGTAAAAAAGAATATAAAATGAAGAGTTCCTTCGACAAGCATATGAAACAACATGAACAGGATTTACAAGACCTCAAGGAAGGAAATATCAAGAAACCGTTTCCCTGTAAGATTTGTGGCAAGCAATTCAATCAAAAGAGCCATTTGAAAGCTCATGCGAAATATCACAAACTGAAAGCATGTACATGTAAAAAATGTGGATCCGTTTTTAAAAAGGAACTTGGCCTAAGGCAGCACGAGCGCTCATGTTTGAATCCAAATTTCAAATGCGAAATTTGCGACAAAGGGTTTACGAGCGAAAGCCAATATAAAGGCCACATGAATATACATACCGGTGCGACACCCTTTCAATGCCAATATTGCGACAAGCAATTCAGGATGAAACATCAGCTTGCTGAACACGAACGGAAACATTTGAACGACCGCCCCTTTCAATGCCGCCATTGCGACATGGCGTTTTTCTCAAAAGACGGACGCAAGAAACACGAAGAGCTACACGGCGAAAAGAAATTCAAATGCTCGTTTTGTGACAAGTCATTCGTTCGTAAAAGTCAGTGGCAGAGCCACGAGGCAGTCCATACGAATACGCGACCGTTCAAGTGTTCGATTTGCGATAAGGGATTCATTACAAAGCAAGCTAAGAAAGTACACGAGGCGTCGCATTTAGAAACAACACGTTCATTCCAATGTCACGTCTGTGCGAAAACATTTCATAGCAAGGGGGCATTGAAGAACCATGAATTGACTCATAGTGGCGAAAAACCGTTCAAATGTAACTATTGTGAGAAGTGTTTCTATCGAGCCTTTGATCGACAGTTACATGAGCGTACGCACACAGGAGAAAAGCCATTTAAGTGTCGATTCTGTGACAAGGCGTTCACAGCGCAATCGTGTCGTCTGAAACATGAGAAAAGATACCATCATAATATAGTACCGGATTTCCAGTGTGATATGTGCGACCGGAAGTTTAAGACAAGGTCATCGCTGAAACACCACAGGGATATTCATTTGGGGAAAGCCAAGACATTAGAGTGCCAGGTCTGCGGCATGATGTTTCGGCGACCTGGCGAGCTTAAGAATCACATGATGTTACACACGGGTGAAAAGCCATATAAATGTCGCTATTGCGATATGCGATTTAATAGGGATGGCAATCGCCGAAAGCACGAGAATGTGCATCGAAATGAACCTGGGTATGTACCGGATATACCTGGGAAAAAGAAGCAAAACCCCGAATCAAAAAGCAATGAAACGGACATTCAGTCTGGTAACGCAAATGGAATGACTGGGGAGACTGCTCTTGCTGTAAGTGGAATACCTGGATTACCGGTAGCGCCGTTAATAGCGTTACCGGTAGCTCCTGTTTCAACGCTACCGGTACCTCCTGTAATGCCTGTTGTCCCTAGTATGTTAACCGGAAATGAAACTTTGTCTGTATTTGAACCAGAATAACTAAATACTTATTTGTGATATTATGTAATTGTTTAACAAAAATAATCATTAAATGATGAATTCGAAATTTGGAATGTAGATGAAAGGGTTGAATAGAAAATTTACAATTGACACGTTGAAAAACAGTTTTGATTAGAATTTACGCATGCGGTACGTTTACGCAAAGGCATATTAATTCACATGATCACATTATCCAACACTTTATTTGGAACTGAGATAATGAAGTAATAAAAAACTATTGTAAGTAAGAGCCCTCCTCGTATAGAAACAGTTAAGTTTTTTTCTGATGAGTTTCTAATGAGTTAATTTGAGAAGTCAGTATCAAGTTCTTTTGAATCGTATCCATTTAAGCGTAAAAAACATAAACACATATGATGTATCATATAATAAGTCGCTTTTTCGTTTTTTTTTTTGGTGGAGGTATAAGATGTGTCTTGAATATAATGTACATAGATTGATTTTATTTTTGAAATAGCTTTTATATAGAGCAAATATAGTTAGAGTTTCGGCATTGTTTCGTTTTGTTAATATTATCAAACATTCCAATAGTTATTTTCGTACATTTATATTGTAAAAACGCTGAAGTTAGTTTTGATCAGTGAAAGTCCATGAAATGTCTTGTTTTCGTGCTGGAAAGGATAAATGAAAAATATATAAAAAAAATATGGTTCTAATCCATCTTTTACAAAGTGAGAAAGATTTCTTTTAGATATTTACTCAAGATTGTTTTATGTATATCATTTTATTTACATTGGATATTATATTATTTTGCGACTTAAGCTCATTCATTGTAAAGTTTTGTATCCGATGTAATGAGGTTTTAGTTAATTGATTATGATAAAGTCGTTGGAAAAAAATCCTTTTTTATTGTGCTAATTTAGATTATATTAGACAAACAGATTTATGATCAATCTTGCCTTAAATGTGTGTTTCTATGTGATTGCAGAAAGACTGCATACAGGCTTGAACGGAAATTGGGCACATGATGTTCAAAAAGATATACTCACTTTACATTCAACTGTAGTTTTATTCGTTGAGACGATAAAGAATTAAACCAATTTATGGTGTATCTTTTTATAAAAAGATACACCACAAGACAATGGATTTATGACATCACAAATGGGTGTACATCCCGTACATTAAAAGCAGATCAATTTTAGTTGAGCAATTGATATAAATTTATTTTAAATTTTGAAAAAAAGTAAATATGTTTAGAAATGTTAAAAAGTATATATATTATTTTTATGGGATGATTCCACATGCACAATTAAGACAGTCCTCTTGGGAGATGAATGGAAGTGATCATAAGATTAAATATTAAGAAAGAATGGAGATTTCGAAAATGCTTTTGATAAGCAGGTTTATTCAAGCAGAGAAGCACTAAGAATTTCAACCCTATAACGATTTAGAATAAATGTGATATAGGTCTTTCTTTGAATTTCGAAGATACATGTATGTTGTCTTTTGGTGAAGTGTCTTAACCATTATAAAGCAGAGCCTTCCAATTTCGGTACATATCTAAAAAACTAATGGTTGCACAGGAATGATGCCTTAAGAATGTGTTTTCAGAATTATTGTAGCGGTAGATTGAGTATGCAGGGTTAAAGATACAACAGCATTACAACTAAATCGGTTTTGCATGAAGCATGACTTATAAATGGTTTGAAGCTCCTTTTGTTATTAGAAATGTTAGTGAATCATTCATGCTTGCGTAACTTGCATGTATGTTCATGATTTAGATATTAGTTTGTCGAATTAAAACCATTTACTTTTGAAAATCTGGAGTTCTTAATTGTTTTTCAATCAAATTCAGGCATAAAAAATCGTTAAACACAAGAATTAAGAATCATATGTATTTTCGGAAAATATTGTACAAGTAATTAAAAAATGATAAAATACATGTGGTCCTGCTGGCTTAATAAATAAATCTATGACTAAAAAAATCAAACTAAGAACACTCTTTCGACGTGAAGCGAAATGATTGTAACCAAAATCGTTTTATCTTTGCAGAAACCTTCCTCAAATGCAAGTGTTGCAACGGATGTTTTGTATCGGAAGAAGAATTTTCGCACCACAACCAACCACTAAAGGGAGTGCGCATAAGAACGCAAGAAGATATAAGCCTTAAAATTGAGGACGTAATAGTGGAATCTCAACATTGCGACCTAGATTCTATAGATGATGTACCAATTGATGAATGGAGTTCTGATGATCTGAATGAAGTTGACTATAACGCCAAAACAAATCAGTCGCCTTATCAAGATTATCAAGATTACAAAGAGCTGTCAGTCGATGTGGATTTGAAAGAAGAGGAACATGTTAGTGATTCTATAAATGATAAACATTGTGTTAATGAACAAAGGCTTTATGTAAAAAACTCAAAATCGCAAAAGAACCAATATCGATATGAATGCATCATTTGTCAAAAAAAATTTACAAACTCTAAATATGCATTTAAAAAGCACTTGGAACAGCACGAAAGACTCTTGAAAGAACACGAAAACAAAGACTTAGATTTTATACGCTTTCACTGCAGAATCTGTGGGAAACAGGGTATTATTGAATACTATGAACATCATATGAGATCGCATGACCGCAGTCCCTTTCAGTGTCATATATGTGATGCTGTCTTTAAAGACAAGCAAGAATTGAATGACCACCAACCATGTTCACAAAGAGAGTTCAAATGTTCAATTTGCGACAAATCGCATACCAGTAACATGGCCTCACAGGTCTGTGAGGCAAAACATTCTATTCCAGATGAAACAGAGTCAACAAAGTGCCAAATTTGTGACAAGGTGTTATCAAACAAGGGCAAACTTGTCTTGCATATGCGTACCCATTCGGGAGAACGCCCGTTTCCCTGTCGGTATTGTCCAAAATCGTTCAAAATCAAGGCAGACCGAACGCGACACGAGGAAATCCATCTTGGCATATTTCGCTATGAGTGCTCTTACTGTGACAAGAAGTTCCGAGTGAAATCCCGGTGCCAAGCGCATGAGTTGAAACATTCCGGTAAATTCAAATGTCAGCAATGTGACAAGACGTTTTCGAGTGAAGCCACACTCCAATCACATACGCGAAGACATGAGAGGAAAAAGGAAAGGCGTTTTCAGTGTCATATCTGTGCGATGACCTTTTTCAAACCGGAAATTCTAAAATCTCATTTGATGACTCACACTGACGAAAGGCCATTCAAATGCAGTCAATGTGATAAGGCTTATAGGCAAATGGCAGGATTGAAGCACCATTTATTGAGCCATACCGGTGAAAAGCCCTTTGCTTGTGCTTTTTGCCCGAAAAGGTTCAAGTGTGCCTATGAAAAAAGAACGCATGAAAAACGTATTCATACCGAGAAGGGGGAGGAGAGAGTCCTATGTCGCTTTTGTGGCAAAAGTCTGACGAAATCTCATTTGAAAAGTCACGAGAGTGTACACTTGGGGGCGGAGAAAAAGCATAAATGCCAGTATTGCGATAAAGTATTTAGGAATCGGCGTTCGAGAAAAAGACATGAAATGATTCATACAGGAGAAAAGCCTTATCAATGTCGTTTTTGTGACATGCGTTTTAATCAGATGTCAAACTGTAGATTACATGAAAAAACATGCAAGAAAAAGGCCCTCAATATTTGAGGAAGGACCAAAAATACGAGCAGTGTAAGTCAAATCAAAGAAAAGGTGCAGCAATCTTGAAACTGTTATGCGCATGCGCATTCGTTTGAAAAGACTGGATATATGGATTTACTTAATATTTCAATGAAATGTATGGTAAAATGCCTAATCAATTAAGGTGTTTGATACCATGCATTATTTACATGTAAAAGATTTAACTGTGCCACGTGCGGCATATTGTCCTTGGACAGTTTTATGTATATTAAATATGTTGCCTAATTTGTTATAAAAACTTTCATTCTTTTTAATGATATTGACCATTAAATAATCAGGATCAAAAGCATCGTCTTGGCTCTTCATCGTAATATTTTATCGTGGCATATTTGATTCACAAATAAATAAATATATTTAGTTGGAGTTGTAGTTCAGTTTTATTAGTTACTTACTTACATTATGAAAAGTTAATAACGCATTTCGACTTCATTGATCAGTAAAGGAAATCTATGCATGTATGTTACATAGACCGTTAAACAGTTGTAAATAATATGAAAACATATAACTTTTATTCGTTGTTAATAGATAGGTACTGATATTGCTTTAGAAATAAACATTATTGAAATTTATTTTGCATTTTGGTACATCGGTATTTGTTACATTGATTTGTTAACCTAAAAATCGTTAATTATCATTGAAAAAAAACAAGATCCTGCATGAAGTTCAAGATTCTCAATCAAATCCATTCATGTAACGACTTTTTATTTTAGAATTCAATTCTTTCAATTGTATATATCAAATTCAAGTTTAAGCATGGATAACGTGAATAACGTAGGTTCAAATCATTAAATCATTCATACTTTATTCTTCTGATTGAATTCACTAAGAATATAGGAATGACAAAGAAAACATATAAAGATTATATAGAGCTCCACCTCTGATATCTGACACATCGCATTTATAACTGTTTGATTTCGCTTTCAGATTTTGCTATTCATTAATAATATTTCTATGAAAAATTGTTGGTTAAAATTCAAACAAATAAACATGGTCTTACATAGAATTGATACAAACGTTTTCAGCAAAATATTCTATTCAACTTTCTGGTAGTATGAGCATAATAATGAAATGTGTAATCTTCCAGGAACAATATATAATATGTCGCTAGAGTATAAAATCACTAACGATTTCACTTTAACTTATTGATACACATTTTACTTCTCTTTTCAGAGTCATTCCTCAAATGCAAGTGTTGCAACGGGTGTTTTGTAACGGAAGAAGAATTTTCCAATCACAACCAACCATTAAGGGGAGTACGCATAAAAGCATCTGAAAGCATAAGCCGTAAAATTGAAGAAGAAATAATGGAGTCTAAATGTAACAATATAGACTCTATGTATGATGTCCTCGGTGATGAATGGAGTTCTGATGATGCAAATGAAGCTACTTATAACGCCGACACAGATCATTCACTTATTCCGGATTATAAAGATAATAAAGAAGCTTTGTTACCTGTCGATGTTGGTTTGAAAGATGTAGAACACAATAGTGGTTCTATGGGTTATAAACCCACGGCCGTTAATGAACACGAGCTTTCAGCAACTAAACCGAAACCACAAAAGAACAAACACCAATTCGAATGCATCGTGTGCAAAAAGAAATTTACAGATTCTAAACCATTCAGAAAACACTTGGAGCAACACGAGAAACTCTTCAAAGAACACGATGAAAGAGACTCAGATTCTAAACGCTATCACTGTAGAATCTGTGGGAAACAACTATATTCCCAGGGATTCTTCGAAGCTCATATGAGAGCGCATAACTGTAGCCCTTTTCAATGTCATGTTTGTGATTCCAATTTCAAAGACAAGCAGGAATTGAATGATCACACACCATGTTCGCAAAGAGAGTTCAAATGTTCAATTTGCGACAAATCCCATCTAAGTAAAAGTGCTTCCCAGGTCTGTGAGGCAATACACTCTATTCCAGATGAAACAGACGCTACCAAGTGCCATATTTGTGACAAGGTTCTGTCTACAAAGTGGAGACTGGACATGCACTTACGCACACATTCAGAAGAACGTCCGTATCCCTGTCGGTATTGCAAGTCAGCATTCAAATTTATTGACGACCGAATCAAACACGAGGAAATCCATCTGGGTATCTTTCGCTTTCAGTGCTCTTTCTGTGGCCAGAAGTTCCGTAAGAAAAACCAATGTCAATTCCACGAGTTGAAACATACCGGTATATTCAAATGCCAGCAATGTGCCAAGACGTTCTCCAGTGAAGCCACACTCAAAACACATACGCAAACGCATGATAGGAAAAAGGAAAAGCGCTACCAGTGTCATATTTGTGCAAAGGCCTTTTATAAACCGTGCAATTTGAAATCTCATTTGACGACTCACAGTGACGAAAAGCCATTCAAATGCAGTCAATGCGATAATGCGTATCGATACATTACAGGATTGAAGCACCATTTATTGAGCCATACAGGTGAAAGGAATCACGCTTGTTCTTTTTGCCCGAAAAAAGTTCAAGTCTGCCCATGAACTAAAAACGCATGAAAAACGTGTTCATACCGAGGAGGGGGAGAAATATCAGTGTCGATTTTGTGACAAAAGTTTGTCGCGTTCTCAGTTGAAAATCCATGAGGCTACACACTTGGGGGCGGAGAAAAAGTATAAATGCCAGTATTGCGATAAAGCATTTAGAGAGTCGAGTTCGAGAAAAAGACATGAAATGATTCATACGGGAGAAAAACCTTATCAATGTCGTTTTTGTGACCAACGCTTCAATCAGAGTTGTGCCCGCAAAACCCATGAAAAGGTGCATCAAAAGTGACAAACTTGAAAATATAATACGTGTGTTCAATATGTGAAAAGACTGGATTCATGGATTTACTTAATATTTAAATAAAAGTGTTAAAACGCCATGCCTAATGTTCATATACGTTATAGGTGTAGCATGAAGTGTGCAAGGTGCGGCACATTGTCCTTGGACAGTCTTGTGTATATAAAACATGTTACTTATTTGTTACAAACCTCCTATTTTTTTATTGATATTTATAATTAGATAAACAGGATCGATATAATTGTCGGAGCTCTTCATAAAGAATCTGTGTTTAATGGTATATTTGATTCAGAAGAAATAAAAGACGATAGTTTGAGTTGTATGACAGTTAATTAGCTACTTATATACATATTATGAAAATGTTCTATCGCATTTCAACTTTATCGGTCTGCAAGAAATTACAACTCATTAACCTATCTAAATAATATGAAAATATATAAAATGGTATACTTCAATGTCAATAGAAACGTACTAATGATATTGCTTTCAAAATAAACTTTAGAGCTGAGATATATTTTGTTTTTCGCTGATTCGGTCTTAAATACTTAGATATGTTAGGCTTCGTATTGCAGGTCATACATGAAAATAACGGATTTTTATCGCGCAGGAACTGTTTCATTTTTCATAATTACCGAATCCTATGACGACTCATTATTTTTTGATTTCCTTCTTTCGCTTGCGTAATCGAAACTCGTACTTAGCTATTAAGAATGTATCCCGTGAATAAACTCGCTAATACAGGTATGTTACTCTACGGGATAGATTGACGAAGAAAAACATATTAATATGATATATTTCTTATATATATTTATAATTTATAATTAAATGTCTGTATATTTTTTGTTAAAACAAAGACTAGATAAATCCCAAAATGAAAATTAAAAACAAGTTATTCACATATAATTTTAGATTAATCACTTTGATTACAAAGCAATAGATTGCTAACAGTTTCTCGCCTTCAAAGCTTTAATGCGA
>LQRL01029769.1:2389-25250 GCA_001703475.1 Hydroides elegans
AACAAAAACCCAACACGCATTGACTGCACTCTATTGAGGTTGATTTTTTGTCGGTTTGCGTATGGAAGTTGTACTCGCCGCTTTTTTTACTGAATCACTTAGCGGAGTTGTGTCGATGAAAAAGGGCGGTGGCCCGAGGCTGTATCAGCCCTGGATTGAACAATAAAAATACAGGAGATCAAAGTGCTCGCGGCCTCCTGATCGCGGTTATGGTGGATGCCATTTGCAATTAACATAGCGAATATCAAAATTGCAACAAAACGAAGATATTGTGCCTTTATTTTCCGGTCTTAAAATGCTGCCTTGAATAGTTTCGGCTATTCTCGTTGCCTTAATCAGAGTCGCTGCTTTGAATTTTCGCCTGACGCATTATATTTAACGTTAATTTGTCATACATGTATGTTTTGTCAAAACATCAAAGAATTTTTGAGAGAGAGCTAAAATTTTATAATCTAGACCGCTACATCAATACATTTTTTAGACTTAATACATGTTATCTTGACCCAACGTTCCATTATATTGAAGTTACAAGGCGTAGTTTGGCACGATCGGGAAGAAAATATGGTTCAAATAGCCGGGTAGACAAATTGATACGACAAAATAATTTGCTCGCATCATACGTATAAATGTACGTTCACGTAGCGATGGACGCCTCTATCCTCAAATAGGGCCTACTTAGATATATTAAAGCTGCGACCAAGTCTAATGTTTTCCACTATATAAATAAACAAGATTATCAAAATAGCTGTATGAACATTGAATGCAATTGTTATTTCTAACAAAAAATATTTCATATAAAAAAAATGTTAACCTGAACTTCTAGGAATCCATCTGATGATGTTGGAATGTTTTAGTCTGTCAGTCCTCATTGTTTTTCATACTCACGACATGGAGCTTTGGTGATTGAACTTGGGCATCAAAGAATCATACCAAAGATGGAAATACATTAATTCATATGCTGGGTATTTGCAAGTGCCGAATCTCGTTAACTTAAACCCCCGACCACCACATGGTGAATGTGAAATCATCCCTCTCTTAAACTTATTAATACACTAAAACGAAAATTCACATAAATAATTAATATTTGTGGTTTCATACAGCTTTGAGAAAGTATTACAGTATTGCATGGTTCTGAGCACTTTCTCAATCTAAGCTTTTCTTGCTTTTTAAATTTTCGGTATGACAACTTTTATCAATAATTTGAGTATCCCTTATTTTCATATAATGCGATTATAATAAAACATCTGATAACTAATGCGACTCATTCACAATGTTATGATAGTAGTGACATTTATGCACTGGCAAAGCAAAACATAGAATTTCTGGGAACAAAAATAACTTACATGGAACCATAAACACGCGATGCCGAGGCACACAAGCATGATACAACTAAATTAGGAACTGTTTTCTGTAGTATCAGCATCGCATTTAGAATGTATTTATCCCGTGGTGTTTCTTACATATGCATTACGAGTTAAATTTATGAGTATTTATATTTTATGGTAGGAGAAGGTTATATGAAATTCTTATTTCGCCTTTCTTGGAAAACATAATCAAACCTGTCAAGGAAAAATGCAATTACGCGCAAAATTTTGATTACAGATTATTAGCAAACTGGACTCTCAAATGAAGTACTGATAAATTAAAGTTTTTGCTGACAGCATTACCGCAAACTCTTTAGGACTAAGAAAACATGTAGTGTTCTCGTCTTACTGTACTTGTTCCTCTTTCACACCTTCGGAGCACCCACAAATCACCAAAGGACTGAGTGTTTGCCCCATCCAGAATCATGAGGGTTGTGTTCCTAAATAACATGATTTAAGGAGAAATGCGCTTGTGTTTATTAGAACTTAAATTGTTAGACAAAAACTAAACTACTCCAAATTTAAGAGATATGAAAGAATTGACAAGATCTGTCGTTAAAACGCCGAAAAGTATGCAACGTCGACTTTAAGGTATAGATCTTATTATTTGAGCTAAAAATAAAATTGACGACTTACTTATTCATTTCAGTTACATTGTGTATGTTCCTAAACGTTTTACATTTCAATTGTGATTATTAGCGGTTCTTGTGTCTGAAAAACAAATATTCATCGTATTTCAAATTATATATATGGCTTTTAAAACTAATATTTCCATAGAGTGCTTTCTCAATTAATGGACACTTTTTACGAATTTTTGACTTTGACTTTTGAAATATCATTCATTTGTATATCAATCTTAGTGAGTTTGTGTCTCGGGGTAACTTTATTATTTGACTTTAAGTTGCTGAGCACAAAACCATTCAATTCCTTAGAATTAGCATGTGTGGTTAAGTTAAAGCATTGCATTTGGAATAAAATGGGCTTTCTCAATAAACGGACACTTGTCATTATTTTACTGATATAGGACTATAGAGTTAATATTTTGGTGTGTCATGCTTTTGGGAATAGCGGAAAGGATAGATTAAGTTTTATTTAGCTCTTATTTTCACTACAGAGTCTATAGAGTTTAGACTATATAACTTCAAACACAGCACATAGCACATGGTCATTTATCTAGTCTAGTTGTGACTAGAACTAGTCTAGCGGTAAAAGGTTAATGATGAGGGATTCAATATTGATCTATCTAATAACTGTTTCAAAACAATGTTCCTGAACATATTCATATTGGTTATTAAACAGGGTGTCCGTTATATGAGTCAAATTGGAAGTGTCCATTATTTGAGAAAGGCATCTATATAATCTTACCAAAGGCACAACAAATTGCGAATAATGTAAAAAGCCGACAACATTTTGGAAAATTTATTCATTATGGACAACTTTGATTATACTCGACAACAAAAGAAGTGTCCGGTTGTTCAAATCTCTGTAACTTCAAAAGTATTTGATCGATTTTTATCAATTATACACCAAATTAAACAGAACATAATGTGAGTTTATTTAATGAGTTTTTACGACTCTTTATTTGCGATTAATGATTTGGCGAACACTTGAAAATGAACGATTGAAATAGCGGGTAACAAACCCTACAAGATGCATTTTTATGGAAGTTCGAACTATCTTGCCAGAAATTTTACAGGTAATTGGTACATTTGGACTCTTTAGGTGCATATTCAAAAATTCAAGCCAGTTGCGGCGATCGCTCGAGTTGAAAAAGTATTTTGTGAATGGTCAGACGCTAGGCACCGGAAGTGCCAGCTCTAGACCAATTGTTCAAAACATATGTTCGAATATGTCAAATGCTGCCTTCATGGGTTTTTTAATTATGCATTAATGGGTTTACAACCGTTTTGGAAATTACGTTTCGCTTATTTTTTGGTTACTTCGAAACACGATATTCATCGATAAGTCACATTCAGTGAACCTTTGTTAAATGCGTAGTTTAAGTTTACCATCAATAAAAAAAAGCGTATGCCTCGATAAACTGATCGACGTATTCTACTCAATTTTAGAGAGATTACGCGGCTAAAATGATCGTTAAACAGTTTTTCATAACTCGTAACTCTAGATTACAATGTTCTAACCTATTTAAATCGTATTTACTTAATAATCGATTGTTTGCGCGAAACCGCGCCTATATCGAGCGTATTTTCAAGGCATTTCGCGACATCGTTTATATGGAAAACGAGAACAGCAACGGCCTTTTGGTTTATTTTTTTGCTATTTTGCACACCTTTGAAGATGATATTGACAATGACAGTTTTCGGTCGAACGCCCCGTCAGTATTACCAGGTTAAGTTATCCCTTTCAAATGTTGCCGAGTTTATTCGAAAATAACGGCTAGCCTATGGAGCGAATTGAATTCAAAGTGCAATTAACAAAGTTAAGAGCATGTGAGCTATCTTGAAATCATACCGCTTTTATTGTTTTATGTGATTAAGACTGTTTTCGCAGTTAAGCGCCAAAAAACACGGTTTTCCGACATTTTACGATGTGCGCAGCGACGCATGTGGCATAGAAATGAAATATTTCTCACCGTTTTTGGGTTACAAAAACCTCATACTATCTCTAGCACATAGCGATTTTCCTCTCCTACCGATACTCATTGAATGATGATCGAAATAAATGTTTCTTAGCCCTTCGATAAGACGAACGAGATACTAGTCAAACAGATTCCAGATTGTTAGGTTGGCGAGACGACCTATAATTATCATAACTGCAACTAACAAACATGTTTTAATTGGCTTTACTTTTGATACAATGAAAGCATATTAACCTAAAATGACCGGCACTTCTTTTGTTGTCGAGTATATATAAAATCCAAAATATCTTACTCGTCATAGCAAATAAACGTTTAACTATATAAAATATGTGCGGTTTAGTATTATCTGGGAAGCAATATAAAAGGGGAGCCAGCGGCGCAGGTGCTGATGCATCATGGGAAATCTAAGTGTTCGTGCTCTATCCCAGTCTGCTATGATACCGACCTTTAGCGGGAGGGGACGCCATACGGTCTTGTTGTTCTATAATTGTTTGCTGAATTGAATATATAAATATCAACAAATGGTGATCAAGTATTCATTAAATAAAAGTGTTAATATTAATATTTTAAAATATTTATAGAAAACCTTATCTTGTCCTCTTTTAAGCGTAATTTTAGAATATTCAAAGATTGAATGAAGAGCAGATTACAACTATTTGCCATTGGGTGCATCTGGCGAACTTTGGTGAATGCTCTTCTAGCTGGCAAATTTAATCTATTTCATTGCACCTCCTTCCTTTTTCGTGTGACTGTGAATACAAACAATTTACATTTTTGTGTTTTACCCTGTAAACCAAATTTTCGATTTACTCAAACCATATTTGGACCATTTGCATCATACATAACGTAATGGCCTTACACGTTGAAATTTTAGTGTCATTAGCTGATCTCCCATGATCAAGGCGATATGAACCTTATTCTTACCATTATAAGTACAATGATATTAACGTTAAAAATATATAATGAAAAATGTGGTGAAAATATACAATGTACTTATACTATCATGGCCCTCAGTCCAGATTATTTCATTTTAAAAACGGTGTATGTAATGAACGTCAATTTGATTGTTTCACGATATAATTTCATTAATATTTTCAATGTGAATAAAACTGATTTTCAAACATACCAGGATATGTAGACAGCATATATTTCAATATTTTAATATCAAACATGAAAACCCATTATTTGCGCCTTCCAACATCACATATAGGCTGGATACAGGGACGCTCCCCTGGGACACGCCTTGGTTGCTTTCAACGTTATGGCGTTATTACCCCTTGATTCCGTTGAAGTGTGGCAACCTTTATTGCTCGTCCCGCTCCCCACCCATTCTAAGGGGGTTGCAGCAGGTTTATTTGATTTGGTATTGTTAATGGCAATAGGATATTACAACAGCAAGTATGCCAGCCCATTATGATAGATAAAGACTTTATCCCCGTCTCATCCTTTCGCTCTCCGTTCGTCGTAGTCGCAGCCCGATATAGCGGTGTCTGTAAAAGCCGAAAATGGACTTTGATATCACACATCAATAACTAATTCCAGTCTGGGTTCATATGTATACTGTTTATTTTTATATGTATAAGAAACTTTCAGTGTTTTTTTCTACTTTTAAAAGAAACCCTTCACTGTTATGCTGTAGCAAACGTGTGTTTATTTCTTGTAACACCCTCTTGCGACAATCGTGTGTGATATTAAATTGAAGGATTTGTGTTCTATCAAATAAACATTTTGTTGCACATGTAATTTTTAAAAAGTGGTTTTTATGTGTTCCACTGGGAGATATCATCTATACATATAATTTAAGTTAACAGAGAATAACATATTACCAAACGATTTGCCAGTCTGACGACTTTAAAAATTCTACCGGCCAAAGAAAAACCACCGGCCAGAAAAAATGATATAACAAATACCTTAAAAATATGCCGGCCCAGCGGTCCGGCTGGTTTTGAAAATATACGAAAACCGAACGAAACTCTACCGGCGACGCGCCAATTGGATCGGTGGTTATGTTATTCTCTAGACAAGATAACAGCTTTTACACAGGATATATAATAACTATTCGAACATATTACAGCAATCAATCGCCGCTAAGTACATGTTAAGTACACTTATCACGATATTGCATGGAGCCTTCAAAAGTTATTTCTTAATCGTCAGTTTGGTGTATCGAATGAATCAGTTATCACATTGAGCTATTAAATCTTTAAAGATGAATTTCAAAGAAAATCAATATATTAAACTGTTGAAATATATCAAACTGTTGAAACTCGCCTATATTCTTTACGTTTATTTATTTTACGATTACACATGTCTTTTACTCGATCTACCAGACATTTACTAAAAATGCTTCCTGTTGCTCTAAAAGCATTTAACACTTTTAACACAATAAACGAGAAAGGGTTAGACTTAATCGGAGTGAAAATGGGGAATAAGTAGGCAGTGTGAATATCGTAACGGGACGTAAAATCGTCTTTAACGAATTTTATCCTAAAATGGCAGGGATTCCAAAGAGAATAAACATTCTCTGTCGCTATCACGTATTTTGTATTTTCGTTATTTAACATACATTTATATATGTAATATATGACATAAAAGGATGTTTGTATAAAGATTTTAACAAATACATTCAACGTTACGGTTACTCTTATAGTAGCTTACTTATAGTAGTGTTCATCAGCTGGGGTTTATTTCGATAAACCCAGGGTTTAGATTTTAGATATGTTTTATACGGTGCATCATTGAATTTTATTTATTTTATAAATAAATCACCATAAACGTGAATTACACGAGAAACATATGGATAGCTGTACACATCATAAAACTAATGAGTAATACTATGTTAGTGAGTGCAAATGAATAACAAATCACAAAAACACTGTCGTCTAGACTTTTGATTGCATTCAAGTTGGCTAAGATCATATGGAACCCAGTGGCGGGTTGTTAAGGCAACCTCCCACGTCAATAAGTATACGCTCCTCAACTTTTGCCCTGTATATAATTTTATCTTAGATATCCTCATAATGCCTTAGGCAAAACGCGCGTCGTGTTTGGAAATCTTTCAAATAGACAATTATATTCTTGAATTATAGATAATGATAACAGTAATAGCAGTGATAGCAGTAAAGGTAATTTCTACATTCGACATATTTTGATTTCCATAAAGCCAAACCCATTCGAGCATCACCATATTATGATGACAAATAAATGATTTGTATATAGATCAAGCAAGGGCATAGTTTTTGTTAACGCGAATCGGGAATATTGGTCCGATGTAAGCGATATAACGAGTAACTCAGATTTTAACTACAGTCGGGCGTTGATATACGCCCCGGTGGACGGAAAATAAGCCGCAGATATTGCAATAATTAATCAACTTATTGCAATATAACGGGGATAACGGTTCTAGTTATGCCGCCCAGAACTATATTGCGCTGTAAAGTCTGTAATTCTTCTCTTTTGTTACGCATAAAGCGTAAAATACAAGGAAATAAAGGAAGCAGAGCATGTCATCTGTGATTTATTGCGTATCTCATGCTCTCCATGGTCTACCTGAGAATAGTGGAGAAACTGTACTATGTGTGAATGAAATGATGTTTCGGAGTATCATAAATATGTGTTCTATCGGACGTTTTGAGTTGAAGGAGTACTTTTATTTAAAATGGTAAATGTATGACTTCACAAAATGCACTATGTGAGTATTCCTAAAATTTAAAAAATCATTGAAAATAAATAATACTCATTTCGCAAACATGCAACCCATTATGCTCTATATATGTCTTAATATAGGAGCGATAAAAACACCGATGGCTGTCATAATGTTTAGAATTAAAATCAAAGAATTGCAAGTTACTCTGCATGACTGGTCAAAGAAGATAAAATGGCAACATATTTTTAAATCACACATAGAATTTTCCAATAACATAGTCTCGAAATCGTATAATTTGATCATATCATAAACGTATCTTATGCATCTATGTACAAAACCGTCAAACGCTTTAAATCGCGCTAAGTAGCCAAATTGGACATATACATGCACCAGTTACAATCGCCTAATTTGAGAGGGTGATGCTTCGTGTCTCGGTTGGGTCATGGAGCTGCCAACCCAGCCAGCGAGCAACGTCCTATCAAAATGAAAATATATTGGATTGTGAAATGACATCCTAAAATACTCCGATATCATGTGATGTTTTATGGTTATCGCCATGATGAAATCAAATTTATTCTGAGGCAAAACAGAAAATGTTTTAATGTTACAATTATATAGACTTCTGCCTGTCGCATTTTCTAGACCCTGCGCACATTTGAATCGCTAGTTCCGTTTTTTTTTGTGTGTGAAATGGCAAGGAGCGACTGAATAATTCCATCAAAGTAACACTAACGAAAGCAAAATCGCAAATTGCGAATTCAAAATAGCTTGTTTTATGTAATGGGGGCCTAATTATATATAACAAATATACGCAATACAATTTATTCAAGCAAATTCAACGTATACGATAACCTACTCAATTCCCGATTCTATTCGGCACCAGTCACATTTTGCCAGCCAGGACCCTCTGGTCCCCAACTCGTTCTGTATGCATAGCGTGGCTGCGGCGTTGACACGGCTGCCTGCACTGCATTTAGTATATTAAACTGATTGGCCGTCGCCGCAGTCTGCACGCCAAAGCCGACATTTTGAGTCGTTGCGTCGACACACGCCGAAGTCAAGAGCTTGTGTGTGCATATGCTTTGCTTCCGTAGGCAATCACACTGATTAAAGAGGTCTGGGTCCTGGGTGTAATATTTAAAGTGACATTTTGTGATTTGGATGCGGCTTTGAGTAGTTTTATTATAAAGTATAATTAATAGTCATTGAAAGAGGTAACCGTTTCTGGATACTTATTTATATGTATTAAAAACCCCAGTTTTACGCCATGTATTTTTTTTTGGGAAAACGGTCAAAATTGCATTTACCTCGCATCTTATTAGATGGACAATGGGTCATTTGCCCGAATAGCGCGTGATGTTATAAAATGCTTAATCAGAGTAAATAAACAATTTGGCAAAAATGCAAAATAAATCATAACTCTAACTCAACAGCATCTTCTGCTTTCCACTTTCTTACCGAACGTAGCTTGATATCTGCCCCGCTTACATAATCTTCGGGACTGTCTTGTAGCATGTTGGCCTGAATTACTTTGACGATTTTGTATTCTTGTACCAGAGAGGTTTGCGGCAGTTGAAAATTTTTAGCCAGTACTATAGACCTACACATCTCAAACTCCGTAGTACATTCAGCCGCCTCCCCAGTAACCTGCTGATTGGTCGCTCTGATGCCTCAATTGTGCTTAGCGGTACTTCGCAGATAAATAGCGGTCACACTAGGCGAGCAAGTATACCATGGTGGTAGCACCATGCCTTGTAGCTTTCAGGGAGCCCACTTCTGTCGAATGATTTAAGCCATTCATTTGCAGTTAAGCGCATCTCTTTCATGCTTTCTGTGTCTTGCTGAACAATTTGAGTAAGCACTTAATGTTTTTTTCCGGATGGTTGGGATTGTCATGTTTAATATTCGAGGACTATATTCAACAGTCTGCCTATCCAACTACCAGGCTTCCAGATTTGGTTGGTTTAAATATATATATCTAATCATATACCTATCCTATATTTATGTGTGTCTAGCGCATTAATATTATACAAACATTAAATTGATTTTAAGATAGTTCAAACAAGATTGACAAAAAGACAAAAGAGGGAACCTATAGGATGAGGGTATATACAAGAGTCAGTCAGTCTATTCTTAACATCGCAATTATTGTCGTTTCTAATGTCACTTCATATTTTGAAAACTACATGTTAGAAACAACGCACCCACTACTGACAAATGTTAGTTTTAAAACATACCATATCAAGCTTGTTTAAAACATACCATTATATATGATGCTATACTAAACTAAGAAGTTGTCTTAGCTAGCTCAAAGGGCGATAACTCGATATAGCTCGATGCATTTGACAGATATTGAAATTATAAACTTACAATCAATTAGTTCAGCGCTTCTTGTTTCATATGATATAAGTTTGATAGCATAAATATATGTTAAATTCATTAAAATACGCATTCAAACTTACCCACCCTCCTCTTGTCAAAACTTCGCTGTGTCTAGAAACGACAGTTGGGAAAATGCCCTCCTTTGATATCACGTTAAACTCGCTTAAAAGTAGAGTCTACACATAATTTTGACTCATCGTTAGACGATGATTCTTATCAGATTCTTACAAACAATTATATATAAAGATGACATATGAAGTTGTTATCTTGTATGTTTGAACATCTATGCAGACGCACATTCAAGAAATGTCAAAATGTATCACAAGTTCGTGTTCCAACATTTGAATTGGAAGTCAATAATTTTTCCATGTTTTAGTCTTTGATATCAAATCATTACATAAAAATAAATCACATATAAAATCCCATGATACCGATTTGTGTACGGAAATCTAGATTGCATGGTCGATTGCCATCGCGCATCTTTCGTCGTAGTTTTATCTTCAGCTCGGCGGATTTTTTGTTGTGATCGTTGATGATGAGTGCCTATAGACATGCATGAGTAAAGTTATGCCATGCTGCTGGTGCATGGCATATGTCTTTTCATTATTCAGGTTTTAACGGAAAATGTCTTAAGAGTTTGCTTAGAGAATATTTGCATCGTCCTCCCGGTTTAGGTTGCCCCCAAATCAGTTTCAACAGGAGTGGCTTGTTGTCGACGGTCCGTTGTCGATGATTCGGTAAATATATCCAGCGCATCGAAACAGTTAAAATGGTGGGAAATTAGACTTTGGTGAGAACTACCGTGTCTTGCAATAGGACTTTCATGATCTTCAGAACGCGTATTGGTCTATGTTTATGTAAATCATGTGTGTATGAATAATGTAAGCTTTCCATGTCTCTTTTTTATAATAGGGTTGTCAGCTTCATTGTACTGCAGGCTTTCATCGCTGTAAATGGACAGCAAAATTGGCGTTTGTAGACGTTATAGTTAGGCCTGCCGAAGAGAGGGCAGATTGTGGCGTTTTAGACAAAGCGGTGAACGTTAGTTTATTGTACATTTTCCCAAGAACGACTGTTACGAAACCTTAGTTTTTGTTTGGCTGATAGTGAGGGGTCCTACATTTAAACAAACGTTTTCTACCCTACGTTGCGTATCACATCGGAAGCACACAATCCTACGTGTAAATGAAACACAGATAATTAAGATCATAACTTTTTTGAATAGATCTTGTTGACATTGACTTGATTTCCGTCCATTTTGAGGCGCAACGTGGTGCCATCATCTTCTCTAAAGGCACCTATTTTATAGCAGGATAATTGTAATGACTAATCATGGATTGAATCTGACTTGAGATGGGTGTGAGATTCTACCATAGTATTAAATTGGCACTTGCATTTCATGGTGGAAATGTCAAACCATGAGAACTAGCTTTGAATGACATCCATCCTTTGTCATGATATTTCTAATGATCTCTTCTACTTAAGATGTCGAATGCCTTTGTAATGCATGGAAGTCGATGGGTTGTTCCTTTGTAACTCTTGAATGAGTTCTCATACTCATATCGATGGTGGTACGGACTTGCTGCCGATCAAGAGCAAGTGTAAACCGTGCTGTAAAATTGTGTACTGTGTATTGTTCTTTTCGATGTATGTGCAACAGCTGCTTATGTGATCAATCTTCATAAAACAGAAATAACCATCGTTCCTATTTTGAAAAATCAAAGTCTGAAATAAAAGTTTCCTTAATATAAAGTAACACCCATCAAATGTGGACAAATAATCTAGAATATTCAAATATGCAGCGACTCGTTGGCATTTCAATACGAATTTATTTTACTTTAACCATTTTGAAATAAACTTGGTACTTCATATTCATAACCAATAGCTTAAAATTATTTGCGAAACATTGTGTCTTAGGCATTTTCATACCTCAGTTGCATGCATCATATAATTGATATGTAAATAATAAATCTTTAGGAGGAAAATGACTTTAATAAAAGTTCATTTAAAAACAATGAATAAATAAATCAAGTTATGTTTAATGAAAATACGTTCATATGTGGGACATGCAATGTTCATTATTTTTATGATTAGTTTTGTGCCGAAGTATCTGAAAATCTAAATCTAAATGCAAAACCCAATATCAATTATGTAGATTTAAATATATGCACAGTTTTTTAACACATTTAAGGCAGAATCAAAATGTCTTATATGCAGTTGTTTTCAATAAAACGTCGATATTTTCAAAGAATGTTTCCAAGTATGCACAGATATATACCACAACCTCTTTGTTTCGAGTTTTTTTCCCAGTCAAGAATTCACATTATTATAACTTGAATGTAGTTTTATTCATCGAAATCTTAAAAACCAAAGGAATTATCTAGGGTGTTTTACTTGGATTATACATGCTTTGTGGTTTTGTGTATATATAAATATAGATAATGTAGAAATGGATGAGTCATGAAGCAAATCAAGACACCAAAGGTTTTGTGCGCATCATACTAATTAGGATATAGTTTAAGCCAGCGTAATTAAAGGTATGATTTTATTGCAATACTTTTGTTTTGTTTCTTTTATTTATTATTATCATTATTTTATTATTTGACATGTATTTTATCACAAAACACTTTACCTTCATTGTATAGCTATCGAGCATTCCAAATAAAATTGTTTTTCGAGGTTTATCAAAATTCTTTTAAAAATCCTTTTATCAATTATGTTTCTTACTTTCAAATTTTTATTTTAACAAGTGCCTTTAAACTACACTGTTGTTTTTATTTTAACATGTGAACCACATACATGCTATGAACACCAAAGATAGTCTGTTTGATTCGTTTTCTTTTCGTCAAACATTTGTATTACTGTATTTATATTTTTGGTGTTGAATCTTTAACTTGTGTTAAAGATATATTCGTGTGTTACGTAAAAACAACTTTGTAACGGGGTGGCAGTATGATTAATAAAGATGGAGACACAAAAGTCTACGTATCATAGATAGAATTATGATAACTTGGGTAATTTATTAAGTGTTTGTTTTTTTTTTGTTTTAATTGCAGACAATCTCAATCAAGTGGTATTATACAGAGGCACAATTATCGTGTTGCTGATTGTAATTTAAATGACGGGGAAGTGGCTCCGTTTTGTCGCTTGCTGTATTTCGGGTTTGTGAATTGTTCATTTATGCCAATTAAAGTTAATTAGAACGCTACGTTTATGGTTTCATTATCTATCATGCTGTCGGCCCGCTACGTTTTGATTTTACGTAACAATGTGCCTTTGCTAAAGTGTTCAAATCCAATAAGACACACGCATAAGCTTATTGGAAGTCCACACATAAACTGCATAGACTCTGTCAAACTCTAATGCACTAGAACCGTAAGGTCTGCTTTCACGGGGAGATCTTAATGGTGGTCTTATGGGTTTTTAACGGAACAAAATCTACACGTCCTTTCCTTTCGGTATTTCGGCATGTATAGTTAGGCAGTGATCATTTAAAATGATACATTGTCATTCCTAAATGGATGAATATTCAATAATTATGAATGTTTAATAATTGTATTTTGTACTTATAAATATATACAAAGCTGAAAAGAATAATTCCGGACTAGTTTCTAAGGTTGTATGATATCAATGGAAAATCTTATACTCAATATTTGTATAACTCCTTATGATTTCTTGGACATTTTGCAAAATGGCCTTGGGAAAGCTCTCATTTCCGGTTACGTTACTAGCAAGACAAATTAGAAAAAAATCTTCTAAACTGAATTCATGTGAGCTATTATTTAAATTCATAATAGGTTAATTTAGTATATCTCAAACCTGTTTACCAAAAGGGTCTTGTGTATTGAATTAAATTTTAAGTTAAAAAAAACTTCTTGGACTATGTCAAGATTACTAATAGTGTTAGGCAACAATAAGAGTATGTTTATCGGGTTATTCATAAATTAGTATACATTATAGAGTTATAACAAGAAAAGGTACATGGAACAGCCCTAAATGAGAAAGCAGTTTTACAGATAAACGTGACCTTTATTCTCTTCTACTTATTAATATTATATATTATATTAAGTTTTTTAATATACTTACGCCTCTTTCTCAAACAAGCGATATTTTTACTCAATATCCCTATATCCTATTCTGTTTTTGAAACTATCTGAATCTAAATCTAAAGCTCATTGCTTGTTATGTCTAGCATGTGATTTATGAATTATTCCTCAAATAAATATAAATACCGTCTACACGTATTCCTCATACATCCTTACTTTCTATATAAACAAATATTGAAACATTTTTATGTGACTTTATCTACTGCTAAAATATTTGTTTAAAGTCAACATTTGCTGCCGAGATTTGAAATGCCAAATAATCATCAGAAAACCCCAAAATAACACTTAACATTTTTCTGCTAAGGATAACTTATGTTTACATTATTTGCTTTTCAAAATAGTTTCTCACTTTCCTGAGCTGTAACTTTTTGAAAAAGATAAACGATTTCGATAAAACGAATCCAGTTGCATCTTCTCATAAATGTTCATCGCAAATATATCATAGCTGGCCACCATCAGTCATGCAGACACATGATGAAATGATACGAAAGCTACTTATTTACACAACTCTGTTGCCATAGCAATCGCATATTTCCAGGTGACCGTGACGTGGATATGATTTTTCTTTTGTTGGTTATTATGTGTTAATAATATTAAGCTAGCAATCAGCAATAAAATATGTGATATTAAAAATATATCAACTGTATTTGATTTTTTTTAAAATAAAAACGAGTTGACCTTCTTTGTCCATACTGTCTTCCACAACTTGAAATCTTATCAATAATTGCAATTCTTTTAATAACGCTTATATTTTTCGTTTATTTCTTTGGTTGTCATGGTTGGTGATAATAGTTGATCATGGGCTGCAGCGACTACGTGTATTCTCAAGCAATAATACCCTAACTGGTCTATTATTAACCCAAGAATACCCGTAACCAAGACAGCAACTTTCAATGTGTCCTTATCCACCAATCTTTGATATTTTCTCTACTCATTTTTTTATTTGGAATACTAAATATTATTCTCTCTATCTTCATCTGCGTAAGAGCATTCAGTATTCTTATTTTTCCTTATTTTAAATCAAAGTTTTTAGACAATTTTAATATGCTTTACAATTTACCAATGACATGTTTTAGTTGTTCAGTCAACTCAGACATAATAAGATACTTGGGTTTTAAATATATATTTCAAGTTATTTCGTCATTATAAAACAAATATATTAGTAAACCGATAATTTAAAACTTTCTAGGTTCTTTTTAATTGAAGTGATAGAACTATTAAATTTATATATTGATAGAAAAAAATGGATGATTTCAATATGGCTATTCTATATAGATGATTCTACAGATTGATACGTACCGTTTTGATGATATGCCTAACCACAATTTGCACGTTTTCGTATAATTTTGATAAAATAAAGATTCCGACCGAAGTGGTTAAATTCGTAGTTGAAAGTGTTTGGTGATATTGAGTATCCATCCGTTTCAGATTTTTGTTTGAAAAAAAATCAGCCATTTCAACTGCTTGAACCTTGATTTAAAGTAAAATTAAATATTTGAAAGATAGGATGCAATCTTGAAATGATCTAGAAAATTAACTTAGATAACATTTATCTAAATTCAACTCTTTTATTCTAATCTCAGAGATATTGTGTTTTTTTTTCTGCTATCCATTAAGCATTTCTAATGAATCTTATTCCTGATAAATGTAGCAAAGCTAAACATTAGCTCATCATATTTATGAATGTCTCATAATTGGAGCGCCTCCAACCGAAAATAGAAGCCTCTGTACACACACACTACTCGTCTCCTTTTTCACCACCACCCTCCTTCTCCTGATTCACTATCTGTAATAAATCGCGAGCAGGAGCCCCGCGTTTTTGGTTGCTCCGTCCCCTCTCACTTCGCTTATGGGCTGTTGTCATGCAAAACATGTGAAGCCGTCGTGCAATACAAGTATTGTAGTTGTCTCCAAGGCCCCTCATAGTATTGCTGTATGCGCCTTGCTAAATATTGGCCCGATATGGCATCATGTATGTTCTGGTAGCGAAGGAAGAAGTTTGGTATCGGATGACATATTGAGAATTATGCACTATATAATTAGTGATACCTGGATCGGATGCAATTGTATTAAAGATTCAACCTATTAATTCCATTATTGAATTCATTATTGACTGAATTATTAAGTAAATAATCAATTGCTATCAACCGGAAGTCGCTTCTTGATATTACCCGAAACCAACGTGTATACGTTATTTCATGAAATAAGTTGCAAATCGTCTTATAAAATGATAAACTAAAAAGAAATAGGATGTGTTATTGACCCACAGGATGCCCCTTTCCCATCCTTCAACTCCAAAAACATTTATAGGTACCTTTCGGGTATTATTCCTAAAATACAATTAGGACCACATATAAATATATTTCATTAGTTAACGCATATTGAGCGTTCTATATCCAATATTAAAAGAAGTTATGGACTTTATTTCTTACATATGAAAAAAAATGATTTTAATTAGTCTTAATTTCGCTGGTGAATATCAGATTCGAACAAAAATGTATCATTGCCAGACAAGCTGTTTTAATGCGGTCTGAGTTAAACTATTCAACTCAATGATGTATTTTATTTTATTAAAATGATAATGTATGTTTAATATGTATAACATATGTTTAATGGAAAAAGGGTAATGGGCATATATTACATTCAATGACAAACCGTTGCCATCCTGATTCAGTCCAATGTCTCTTTTGTCTAAATGTGTTTTACCAAAACAGTGGTATCTGTTCGCTTGCTGTTTTTTCGTGTGATCTGTTCGTGAATACCAGCACGGCCATATCGGGTCAGACATAAATACACAAGCAATCTGTTTTTACGATCCATCTGCCGACCCCGCTGCGTCTAAATATGATCGCGTTGACAGCCAACGTAGACCAAGGGGACGCAACTTCCTCTTAAGTGCGCTTGTGTCTTTCTTTTATTTTTTGAGAGCCGAAAAACGCTTGGATATTTCCGAATTGATTTATTGAGGTTTAAAACGAATTTACTGTTATTGTATATTCGCTCGAAATTAAAATGATATCTTATAGCAGGTTAGGAAGGCTAAGAAGGAATGTTAAGAAAAATGAAAATTATTTTATTTCCAATTATTTAGCAATGGTAATTATGGTAAACTAAATTATTTAGAATCAATTCTTATTCATGCACTCTTTTCCAAGGCAAAATTTAGTGTATCGTTTTCTGTGCTTACTGGCAGACTATTTTCAACCTTTTTTTCTGAAAGAAATATTTGAAAACATAACATTAAAAAGAAATTTTAGTATAATTCTTTAACTGGCACAATATTAATTTCACACCGAAAGGTAAACCATTTTTCCATAACCGCTTTGAACTTCTCATATTATCTTGTATGTTTTTTTTTTATAGTTTTAATTTCATTTGATTAGGGCACCGCATTTAATCATGTAATTATTCGAATTACAAGGATATGTGACAATCTGCAATGCTAACCAATTTCAAATTAAGTATTTTAAAGTTTAAGTGCACCCACATAGAGTCCTAGTTCCGTTGTTATATACAAATATTTTTTTTGATAAGGATGCTGTCATTCCTCTTACCATCTTTGATATCTAATAGGATAGTCTTTATTTGGGCAGATATTCTCGAGTTTCTACCGTTTAGATCAAATCAAGTTGCCTGATGCTTAAGAATATTGAGATTTTACTAAATATTTTGGCGGTCCGATATTATAATTTCCTTGTTTTAATACATTTTGCGTTCGGTTTCGGATCCCTCCTTTAAACAGGATAACTCATTATTTTCTTTTACTTTTAAGTAAATTAAATAAAACTATAGTTTGATAAGCTTTTTCACGATATTTTGTTTTTTGGGGCACCATACAAAATCATGCCTTTTATTCATACGACAATGAACAGGCGCGGATTTAGAGGGGCGCATCCGGCGCGCGCCCCCTGTTCGCCCTTATATGTAATACAAAAAAGAAATTGGTGCCCCCGGTCTGATATTTTATACCATTCGTGCCCCCCGGTTCAAAATCAAGTTGTAAAAAATGTTTCTCCAATAGCAAAAATTATGTACAGCAACAACAGTTAGTTGAACTAAACGAGGTTAGTTATAGTACAAACATACTTACCTCTGTACAACACCATATAAATTAAGTGACAACAACCATGCCTTATTTACTCAAATATTTCAAATCTAAATATTTTAAAACATAACAATATCACAAACAACAAAGGCAGCCCTCTAACGATCGGTGCAAATCTCCTAATATTAAAGTGTGGAAGTAGTTATTTCGAAATGTAAGGTTTAAAAACGATTTAACTCAAATGTTAAATGCCACACATCCAAGTTCTGCAAATGACCTGTCTTTTAATTTACGATGATTCAGTAATCACATTGTATTAACTATTTAATGGTATAAATAGGTATATGATAATTTTTCCTGTGTTACGAATCTTCAACTCAAATTTGCTTTTGTTTAGTGGAATAAGAATCATTAATTCCGGACTCCAAAAAAAAATTTAATCCGATAAAGTCGTTGATACTCACAGCATTTTTACAATATATCAGTTTTTTTACATTTAAAGACATATCCACAAAAGCACAGTATTTTCATATACTTTTTTATATATAGATGTCACAGAAACCATAAATCGATGCGCGAAACCATTGCAACGTTGTTATCCACATAACGTACACTACTCGAGTGAAAAGATAAATGTAACCCCCGTCCTTACTCCGGGAGCTAAATGCGGTGATAACCACTAATGACAGAAAGCTATAAGTAACTTTCGCTGCTGAGCGCAATGGCTCGTAAATGTTTCTTGACAGCTTTTAGACCCTTCCGCGGCTGGCTGACGCACTACTTTTATGGAAGATTAGAAAGTTGCAAAGGAGACGGTGGGTCGGTGGGCGCATGGCTGCTAACTTTTACGACCAATCCCTGAGAGTCTGGTGGCCAAAGTCAGACAGCGCCAACGCCAAAACGAGGCAGCGGCTCAATGTGTTAGGGGCGCGCTAGGTGAATTTTGATGCCGATAATTTGGGAAATTCAAGAACAAATATTGAGAGAAGTTCGCTTTGAATTATTTTCAAATCTTAAATTTCAATATGCAGTATCTTTTTTATATTTATGCTACAGAGACATACCGGTATTATCATGAAATATGATTTGTTAAGATTTCATTATACATGTAATATTTAAAAAGTATAAATATTTCTAAATTATTTGACTTTTTTTTTGTAATGAAATCTGCATCAATCTATCATGATTCGTCTGTCTACACCAAGTTACATATAATATCGACCGAGACTCGTTACAGGATATGACCTCCTTCTGCCTAGAAATTCGGCGACGTTTCATTTATTGAGAGCTTTCCATCTCGCGTCTGATTCTCGATTGATGTCTGCGGCGCATAAATTATTCAGGCCCCCGTGTATTTCCATGGGTATCACTGTAAATGTCATCCATATAAGAAGCAGAGAAGCACTACACCTAAGAGCTCGTCGGGCAAGATACCACTCCTAATTTCCTAGCACCCCCTACAGGGGCCTTGTTAAAACATTGTCTGAATGCACTGCATGGTCTCTGTTTGTGTCTCATTGGTATCGGGCAAAGAACTTTGGAGACATCTATTTTTTGTCGAAGACATATATAGGTTCTAGTTAAGTGGTGTCCTTCAAGTAAAACCACAAGTGATCATTCCCAAGACCAACTCTTTTTTACTGGAGATAAAATGAATATATGATATTTGAGTATCCAAAACTTCATCATAATTGATTAAGAAGAAGGCCTACTTAAATTATAACGTTTCAACCTACAGAATAGCATCTAACCTGAATGAACCCAATTGTTACCTAAACGAAATTAAGATTCTGTGCATCATATTCGATCTTTCTTTTTTCTTCACCAACACGAAAAACTTAATGCAAAAGGTAATACAAAAAATGAAAAAGGCAATGCAAAAAAATACAAACCATTTATGGATTTTCATATTCATCTATTAAGGTGCATCTATTTGTTGACAGACAAACAAAGAGCACCATTTCATCATTTTGAGACAAAACAGAATTAATCCTGTCGAAAAAAGCCATGTTCACTGTTGCCTAAAACACATGTATTGTTGGATACACTGTGTGCCTTTTGATACTGCACTGCATCGCCGTGCTCGTGGAAGTTATTCACGGATCACTGGTCCTCGGATTTCACGGACGCGTGCCTTCATAAGTCTGGAAAGGGGACCATGCATTACTCACTTCCTAAATGGGGTGTATTTGTGTTGTTTTTTTTACATAAGGCATGTGATATAATGAAGAGCTAATATATAATGTGATGTTGATGAGCACCTATGTGGTAACTATTCGATCGACTTATTAATCGAATTGTATATTGTAAATGCACATCTAGTTTTCTATTTTATATGGTATATGATATATGATGTATTTTACATCATAATGTTTCATTTCGGGACTTGACAAACCAGTTTAAAAGTCATTATTAAAGATGGTTTATATTGTTCATCTGTTATATCTAATAAATTGAACAAAAATAAATACCATTATGGTATAATATGAAAAAAATATACTAAAATCTATTGTTCAAGAGCACCATTTCATTTTGATTCCCAATGAGAATCATTTTGAAAGACCAATCAACGTAAGTCACAGATAAAGTTTTTTTTTTGTAAATTCATATTTTCTCTTGAATAATATTTTTGTTGAAATATGTGAACAATATGCGTTAACGTGGAATACACGTCATGCTAAAACCTGAAATCACGAACAGGCAACGCCCTTAGAGAATGTGCATTCGCTTATACCTTTACTCATCAATGACAAAACAGGAAAAACAAGGGGCTGTGATAAAAGGGATGTGCCATTGTATGGAGGCTTGTTTGGATCTATAGGATGTCCCCTCTTGCACCGAGTAACACAGGTTCAAATAATCATAAAACACTAAAATGCAAATGGACCGTCAAATGGATACCAGGGAGCAGCTATGGTTAATTTGGAACCATATAATTATTTTTTTTATTAAGGCGTTTTCCGCATGCGTAGAACACAATATCCCGCTTCATTTGTATTGCTTACAGTTCTACGTTTATTGAATTTTCATTTATATATCACTTTTCATCATATAACTATCAGAATTTAAAGCATATCATATCAAAATGTATTTTTATTGTAATGCTAAATTTTACATTTCGGTTGATATACAAACTGTGATATGAATTATGGTTATACCCTGATAAGCCATGCATACCTCCATACATTTAAACTTGTTTAAGGTCAAATGAAATAATTTAAATACAATTAAATACATTAGATGTAAACACCTTAAAAACAGCATTACATATATCCATAAATTATGTCGAAAAAGTTGACCAATTCAGTGGTTTTTAATGTTGGTTTTATATTTTTTTTTGTAAACAAGTCGGATATACCTAACGATTCGTCCTTCCATAGCATAATATTTAAAAATTACATTCGGCTTATTTCACTTTTACTCGATCATGATGGCCTAGATCATTACTCGTAAATTTCTTTATTGATTCTTCGGATGTCGGTTAATGAAGGAAGGAATGTGATTACAGGCACCTAATCATTAATTTCTTGAAAGCTGTATGATTTAGCATAAAACCGTTTGAAGCATAAACATATCCAATAAAATATACTATTTCCTTAGTAAATTTAACACGACAGAGCGTTATGAGTTCTGTTATTTAAACACGCTAAGCAAACAGGACACGAACGCCGTAAGCTGTTTATTTCATTTAAATTAACACGTGTTGATATTGTTAACGTTTATGCTACGGCTGTTCCCGTTGTCGAATATCGTCCCTAAACGTTGGCAGCCTTCATATTGTTTTTACAAATTTCAATTGTTCGCACTTTTTTCGATGAATGCAATATTCAAAGTAAAAAAAACACTACATATATTGGCATTACAAAACGCCAAGTTATTGTATTATAACGCCATTATTTCATCCTAAATAAATCTTAACAATATGAATTGATTAAAGAGTAGGTTTCCTTTCAAAATAAATATGAACTATTTAACAATACGGCATAATGTTTTAATATTATTACCTTCTCTTCTCATAACATTTTGTTTCAATTAAAAATGAAAGAGGTGCATTAGAAATTAACTATTTTGTTTATTTAAAAAAAAACTAATCTCTCATTTGACAAAAAACTGTGAGAAAAGGTAACGTTATTAGAAATATTACGTCACAATGCGCAATAGCGGAAAGATGGAACAGTTCTAACATCACTGCGTGACTGTATTGACATATACAAAAAGCTTTTGTTTGGTAATGCATATAACACGGGGGTGAAACTACACAACAGCGGTTTTGGTTGGTTTCTGTGCTTTTTGATGAAAATTACACCGGTCTGGTTCGGAGACACCGGTCTGGTTCTGTGCTTTCGCGTTAATTTCACAATGATCTCCACAAAAAAGTGAATTAAATAGGATATACATGGAGCTTGGAAACAATTTTTGCTGCAAATTATGGTAAATATATATTTTTAAGTATTGTTACCATTTATGCCTCAAATTAAAGCTCTTGGAAGGTAAATAGGTACGTTTAGTGACAACTTTTACGAATGTTAAAATTCACAATAATTACAGGAGAAAACTGATATTTTTTATGTATAAGTTGTGCATTACACTGTTTAAAAATATTTTCTTATGTGTCATGATTAAAAAAAAATATTTATGCGTTAAAATTGTAATTTAACTTTGTGAAATGCAACGGATCATTTCTGTGCTACAACGGTTCAGTTCTGTTCCTAAACCTGA
>LQRL01029779.1:0-14318 GCA_001703475.1 Hydroides elegans
TGGCATTAAAACAATTGATTTATTTAGTAATTCTTCTATCTTTTACTTAAAATTTAAAAATTAAAATTAAAAATGTGCCAGTGATCGGGCTGGAACTCGGATCTCTCGATCCGCAGGCGAGCACCTTAACCACTACACCACAGAGTACACGCGCTAATGGCGCTTAAAAAATACAATAAATAAATGTTGAATTATTGATTTTAATAAATTTTCAGATTCGGAATGAAACTACGATGGTTCGGCGAAAATAAATTGTGAAATGATGAAAAATGTTCTTTGTTTACATTACTCGGATAACATTCCATGCAACAATTCCTCAGCAAGTCAACATTGAGTATTATTGACTTGCTCTCGGCCAATCAAAACGCGCGTTACAACCCCATCATATAATAATCATTATTTATTCATGATTCCATATATCTAAAATTCTCATTTAAAAACTTCATAATTGCAGGAGGGCGTCGTGACGCAGCTTCAGAAGGAATGCGTATACACGCACTACAATTTGACGACCACGAGATACGCTCATCAAGTCGATCCCTATGGTGAGAGACAACCGTTTTTGTCTTAGAATTGTATATATTCATTTAGATATACATTTTACATGTAACTGCACTTTTTACTCGATTAACTCTATGGGAAAAAACGTTGGGATGTTCCCGTAAAACTCATCTATAAAATTTGAACGTGGTGACGTGTGAATTGTTCATTGTCCATGTAAACTATAATTTAGTAACGTCAGAGGTGTAAAATTAATATAATGTAAAGTTTTGTATTGAATAAGTTAAGTATAAGATCATTTCCCCCGATTTCCCGTTTTGCAGCGTGGATCAAGATGGGCGACTACCATTGGTACGGTCTTGGCGGTGAGCCAGATATCGCAAAGGCAGCAAACGCGTATGTCGAGGCAGCACTTAGATGGGACCCACATGTGAGTGCATAGCATGAAATGGTTTTAATAAGTTTATGTGTATTGTTCTACTGTTGACCTCTATGAAAAAGACTGCTGTTTCATAAATGTATGATTAAGCCTTAATAAGCATATATTGAAGGTGGTTTTTGCCTAACGATAAATTGCCCTACATTTAGACTTTGCCGGCTATAATGGGATTTATTTTTGCCCAAAGATGCACCCTTTTTAGCCACGGCTTGCGAAGCAAACCGGGGTTTGTGCAACCACTTTGCCGTTATAAATTGATATATATATTTGTTTAGTTCGTAAACTTTTTCGAAAATTCGCTACTCCTCTCGTGCTTGTGGACGGATTTGAATGAAACTTTTTTTCCAACATCGTGGGGGTCTTGCCTCTTCACGGTGTGCTTACGTAAGCGATTGTGCTTACATATTATAAGCAACTATAAAAAATAATAATATTTCGATGTCTCTGCCGTCATTAAGTGATCTCCTAAAGTGGGCGAAAATACAAGATAAGACTGGTGTTTGTTTACATCACGTGATCAGCGGCATGTGGACGATAATAGAGATCTTTCCAGTGCGTTGCTTTGGTAGTCAAATACATATATATATATATAAACAAAAAGTGATTGAATTTAGTAATATGTACAACCTAATGCTAATTTGAACCGCCGCATAAATTGCGTTTCTGCTTATGTACTCGCGTTTGACAAATAACTATTTGCCTCATTTGTAATGTTGTGATATTTATATCTTCGAATTAAAAGGCAGTTATTGTTTTATAAAGAAAGACATTCGCGTTTCATCTAAGCCATGATTCATATGCGGAAAAAAGATGAGTTTAACAATTTAGTTAATCTGTTTGAAAGGAACGGATGCATACTTCTGTTGATATTCAAATCATTCGACTACATTCGTTGCTTGGTCAAACAAAGTTTATAAGGGTCGACATACTAAATTAAGGTGTCCCATTAATTATTTCTAACGCATCGTGAGTAAGATTTGTGCAAGTTTTGGCACACTGTCCTTGGACAGTCTTGTATTATCCCCCGCCTCCCTAGCCGGGGCGGGGGATATAGAAACGCACCGTGTCCGTCCGTCTGTCTGTCCTTCTGTCTGAGCGAGATATTGCAAAGGCAGCAAACGCGTATGTCGAGGCCGCGCTTTGATGGGACCCTCATGTAAGTGTGTAGCAAACAATTGGTTATAGACATTGTATTCTTAACAATAATAAACCATAGATGATATTTCTAATTCTTGGTTTCTAACCTACTCATTTAGAGACATTTACAAGTTTCACGCATCCTTTGTCCAATACAGGTCTCATTTGATAGCGTTAAAGAAATACTTTTCAGTGGACACTACTTAGAAGTTTTGTTCCCTGTTTTTTGTTTAAAGGGAATAGATATATTTATGTATCCTTTGGCTTAAGCGATTGCTAGCGATTCAAAGTAAAGCTATGTTTTTCTTTTGCTTTGAAAAGAAGTATATTGTTTTACATTTATACATAGGCCATGTACAACCTTGGTTTTATGATCGAGGAGGGCGCTGAGATCCCTGTGTCGCTGTGGTATCGACTCAACATCAAGCCAGAGGTCTACCACAATAATGCAACGCTTTTAGCAGAGCTATATTTCAGGTAGATATAATGTATATGTCCTAAATCAGTTTTATTTAAGGTCAATGCCTTGCAACTGTTTTACAATTTATAAGTATATTAGAGTGATTATCGGGTCTTCGAATTTGTGATAAGCAATGCACTCTTAAATATGTTTATTCTGATTCACAATTTCATCGATATTTTTCTTGAATGAATATGACGCGATGAAATTTGTATAATAGCGTTTCTCACTGTTATCAATATTACTGTTATCAATAGTTCAACTATTTTTTTAACCTTTTTTTCTAAGATAGACCTACATATTAAGAGGAATATATGCAGTCTTATATTATTCGGTTTTCGCAGGTGCTCTGAGTCGTACAAGAGCGAAGCCTACATTCCGTGCATTTTGTCGCTGTATCGTGTGCAGATCACAGACATCTGGATCAGATACCACCTCTTGCTCAAGGTATTGTTATTTGGGATAATCGTGATGGTATACTGAGTTATATTGCATGTTTTAATCGGTTTTGCCGGAAAACCACCGAATTAATAAAACAAAATCATACAGCTTGATACTACATGTATATTCAGAAACGAAATCAATGAAAATATACTGTATATATCCTCATGTTTCTTCTTAGATTAAATAATTTCATTCTCTTAATTTAATAATTGATATTTATCTCAAGCTCCCCAGTCTTGGCCCTCAATTAATGCAATGGTTTAATTATCTTTTTATAATATTTAATATTCATTTTCTACTCGATTTTTGCACAGTTCTCAGAGTCTTAGACTTCAGAGTCTTAGCCCTCAATATGTACACTGGTTTAATTATCTTGATTTGACATTTAATAGTTAATTGTCTCCTCTATTTGCCCGCCGTAGTTCTCCACAGTCTTGGCCCTCGTCCTCGCCACACTTGCCTTCATTCCTTCCGTCAACAGTTACATGCACGCCAACCGGGCGCTCACTGAAGCCGTCAATGTATGACGTCAGTGACGTCGTAATATAGTCTATATAAATGAGATCACATATGTATTTATGACGTCACTATTGTATTTATGATGTTGCATGTGTATTTATGACGTAACACATGCGTTTATGACGCCACAATCTGTATTTATGACGTCATAAATTTATTTGTGACGTCACATTTGTATCTATAGCGCCACAATATGTATTTATGACGTCACACATTAATTTATTACATCGCACGCGTGTTTGTGACGTCACAATATGTCTTGATGAGGCAGTACATGTATAAATGGCGTCACACATGTATTTATGACGTCATATAAACGCCAGCTGCTTAACTCGATTGGTATTGTGTTTATTATTAAGAACTCGTGGCTATCCGTTTGGTCATCGGTGAGTTAAGAGGGGTGGTGGTGTGCTTAATGAAATGCTTGATATTATATTAGTGCAATAATTTGCTATACTCGTTATATTTTTGTTGACGTTTTACATACTACATGAGTCTAATATGTTTTATATGTCTTATGAGATAAAAAGGTCTGGCAGCCAGTGATATAAGCTCTATAAAACTTACACTTTATTGAATTTATATTATGTTATATAGTTTCGTATTATTTTGAATCGTTTATTCTCACAATGCTTAGCGTTGGAGCAGAGTATTTTTGTAAGCAACATATTTGTTTATTTTATATCCATATATTATCATGAGTTTTTGTAATTTTGTTCATCTCATAATATTTGTAATGAGTTTTCAATTTTTCAGGTGCAAGAGATAATATTGTATTCGTAGGCACTTGAAATTGTCGTCAAAGAAGAAAAGCATAATTAAAGCATGAAGTATTGTGGTAGTTAGTATAGCGTATTCGTTTTATCCTTTAAACACAAAAGTTGATGGCCTCTTTAGAACCCACAAACATTCGTTAGAGGGTTAACGTTGGAACACTGTAAAAAAATCGAAATTCTATTTAACAATAAATCGTAATCCTGTGAATATAAATTTGAACGGTTGTGAATTTATATATCGGTTAGGGCCTAGCATGGTTCCTAAGAATTACTTGTATGAGTCTATGTATTTATATTTTGTTTCTCGAGATGTATTTATTGGTTTACATAACAAAATGCTACGCGATGCTTCTAAATATTTGCGATCTGATTTACAAGTCAGGTACCGGTTTTAGAGTGATTGTATGATGCTGAGTTTATTGTAATATGTTAACCAAACGTTTAATATTGGCAGCTTATTTTTGTATATGTCATATTTGGTTTGATAATTTTGTATCTTTAATTCTTATTTTTGTGTATGTTATTTTTTGGTTTAATAATTTTGTATCCTTAATTCTTGGTAAATGATTGTTGGTAAACGATGGTTATACATGTAGATTAAACAAGAGGTTTGGTATCGTTGAATTAGTTTTAAATCAATTTTTATATTGCAGCTATTTCGACTCAAGAGGGAATACTGATCCATATGTCATGAAGAAAAAAAATATATTTATGGATTATATTTATTTACAAATAAGACTTGTCAGGCTTTGTCTTCCACAATAATTCACGCTTTTTGCTTGGAATGTTATTTCATATACCTGCAAATTCTTATTTGGGGTCTAGAAATAGGCTACGCTAATATAACAGTAACCTTAAATGCTTAAAGCAAATATGTGTATACATAATCTCTCATTTTTATCAAAAAATGAAAAGGAAAGTAAATGTTTTATATTTGATATGGTGTGTGTGGACAAAAATGGACAATGCATCTTGTTAAAGATGTTATGTTTCAATCAAATAGAACATTCGGTTTTGTGAGTTTAAATCTCGAACAAATTGAATCTCAGTGATATTGAGTTGTTTGGTTCCGCTTCTGACTGTCTCCAAAAGCGTAAGAAAATATTTTGTGAAGAAAGATTTTGGTAAATAAAATGCGTTGAACGCAATGGAAATTCATTATCGCTTTATTCATTACTCCTTCTGAAGCAACAAATGTATTGTATATCTAAAAGTAAGTGAGTTTATGCTTGTCAGTTTTTACGTTAAACATTTTAATCAATCAAGCACCAAAGCTACAGTTCAAACAATGAAAGTAAAATTTGTTGCAGACATATGTTATCCATAGGCTATCCCTGTGAAACGAAGCGAATACACAACGTTTATACATGTACTGGATATTTATATTTGACTCACGAAATGGTGAAACACGTTGTAAATTGGTTGTTATTTGAATGCATGAAATTTCATATTTCATCGCGGATTCTTGATTTAGTTTCACCACAGCATCCGCTGCAAACAATGACACAATGCATGCGTTCATATAGAAGCTTGAAAAACAACGTCTTCACAAACAGCGATTTGGATTTCACGAGTTTTAAAAAGGATAATGCTTATACAATGTAACTTAATATGCACATAAGTCAGAAAAGTTATTAAATGCAAGCTTATAGCCTCAGATTCAGCCTGAAAACGTTGTTCCATTTTATGGCTCAAGCGATAGATTCTACATCCCCATTCACTAACCCATCTCTCCACTCTCCATTTTCACCGGCCTCAAGCGAATCTTCATCCCCTGAACTCTCCCCACTCCCATCCCCTACACTCTCCCTCCTTGCCCCTCTATTATTATTACCAACGTACACATCCACATTTGTCGTGAACGTCAGTGGCAAAAGACAAGCGTTTATGTAGAAGCCAGAAAACAACGCCTTTACAAATTTCTAGCAAGATATCAAGAATAGCTAAAACGGTTAATGCGTCTACAATGAAACTTAATTTGCATGTAAAGAGTCAGAAAACGATTTAAATGCTTTTAACTTCAGATTCAAGACGGACCCATTTAAGGCTCCAATGAAACGTCACCGTTGACCAGACCTTCTCCACTTTCTCCATTTTCACCGTTCTCAAGCGAATCTTGTTCATCATCTGAACTCCCATCACTCCCGTCTTCTACACTCTCCCTCCTTACCCCTCCCCTATTCCCAACATACACATCCACATTCGCTGTAAATGTCTTGGGCCTGTGTTCCTTAGGAAACACAAACAACGTTGACCTACATTTGTGCGCATGCGCGTGCGGCATCATGCGCAGAGTGGTCCCAAACCACGTGACCTGCTCTTGGAATTCCTCCGGGGAATCCCCATCAGCCTCGTTTTCGGATTCAGCCTCGCTTTCGCTACTGCTGTCATCTGATTGGCCCGTTGGGATTATGGTGTATGTCGACTGCACACGTTCACGTTCGGTCAGATTGAATATGTTTGATTTATTCAACGCACTCTGTTTGAGTTTGAAATGCAGTTCCCGGCTTATGTGCGATTCGGCGACCATTTTGAGTGAGACTTCGATGCTTTGTTTGTGGCGTTTGCCCTCCCGGGCGTGTTCGTGGAATGTGATTGTGGGAGAGCTGTCTTGGTAGAGCGAGTCGTTTAAGCCGAGACCGACATCGACTCCCGGGTTGAAATTCAAGCTACCGCCTTCATCGTTCACGTCGCTGAAACAAATAAGAGAAAATATTTATAAGTACATATTAAACAATATGTATAAATGCATATACTGTTGAATATCGAAACGCTATTATAACACTGTCACCACCATTAGAGCCAATACAAAAACGCAGCTTCGGTGTTCACATAACTGAAAAAAATACATATAATGTTAAATGTGAAAGGTTATGTATAATGCTGTCATCACCATTCATACAAAAACATAGCTTTGATGCGTTCACATAGCTGAAACAAATAAAAATGTATAAATAAATGTTAAATGTTGAAAAGTTCATATTTACCCCTATCGCTGCCATCATTGCAAAAACATGACTTGTTGAAATGACACGCGGTTTTTATAAAAGAAATTATTTATTTAAAAAAACAGTAAACGAAAAGGGTTTGTCTGTTTCATATATGTTAAGGTGCAAGGGTTACGGGATTGGGTGTGACGTAGCATCGATTCAAATAAGTGTTGCGAAATGCCAGGTACACAAAGTAATGATTTAATAACTGTTGGTAAGACATCAATATATTTTGGATTTGGTCTTGGGCCGTTATAGTGATTTGTGCAAAAATAACATGAATATATAATATTTAGAGAAAAAAAATGTTTTTGTTGCCCAAATAATGGCAAAAGCAATTATTTATTATGAAAAATACAGATTTTGACATAAAAATAGGAAATTCTCAAATTAGTTTGCAATTTATGAGATAGCTATATATCATTTCCAAATTATCCCTCATAAAAAAAAACTTAAATTTGCATGAACGCCCCATTAAGCATTCCCTAGGGTAATGCCCCAGAATATCGCTTACAATATGATGCTGAAATTCAATCTAGAAAACATACAATCTTGCCGTATCTATTACATGCACAGCGTCTAACAATAACTAAGAGAAAACATAACAAATTGAAGGGTTTCATTCAACTACACGGTTTCAGACAATAAAATTGTTTACAGGGAGGGGGTCGCTTATATATCAAAATTTCAATAAAATGCGATGATTGTTTTAAAGGTAGGCTAGTGTTTAAGCGTTTAAAACATGAAATCAAAATCATTCTCGAAAACTGATAGTTTTCATATATTAACCAAAAAATGATAATAAAACAATATTATATTTTTTTGCACATGATCCTTCAGAATAAAAACTTAAAACCCTTTATATAACCTTAATTACAGTGTCAATCAGTGACAAGTGGCATTGATGAATTGCGAATCATCATTAAAAACATCAATTATCACTTTAAACGTTAAATAAAATTCATGTGAAACGGATATTGGTGAAACACTGCAATCCAAATTTGACGATATTTTACACCTTTGTAAAAAAACTTGCTCCCTTTCAATCTTCCCCGTGGGTTAATTAATTTTTTAAACAATTAAAAGCTATCGATCAACTATGGAGACAGGGACTTTAACATACAAAACCTCAAAAAATATAAGGCTTCTTTGAGAAAGCGAAATAGATATGTTTTACAGAAAACACTGGAACGTAAAACTTTTAAATGTTAAATTTTCAATACCCTCAAAGGTGTCTCGTTCTGGAATTCAATTTCAAATGTAATGTTTAAAGGGCGAATGTCTTAATGGCTTTTGAACGTATTTAAACTAAATACTTTATATTATTAAGATCGACCTGGAGAGTGCTTCTCAGTTTATCAATAATTTATTATATTTTCTACGACGAGAGAAAAGTAGGCTTCTAGCTGGGGTTAGAAAACCACCCGTTCTTATGTCTTTAGCCGTCATCAGGTTCTTATAATATGCAATGATCAATGATGATATCGGGTCGGTCTCGTATCACATGTCAAACCCTTCAATGGAGGCTCTGTTTGTGTTTAATAGGTCGGAGACAATAAGCAACACGTCGAAGCTATTCAACCGTATTGTGTAGTATTTCAACAAATTATGTAATAAATTATAGGTTTTTAAAATGTAATTGATTAGAAAACATATTTGTTTCATAATTGATGATAACCTTTTGTATGCCCTTTGATATACATGTATAATTATATATCTATTTACATATACGAATCATGTATGATATTTGAAAAAAAAAACATTAAATCTGGTTATGGAATTAATGAAATATGAAACTTGTCCTATTTAACTTCTATTTACTTAAGAAAGTAATTCAACAATTATTACAACCAAATCAATATTTTATGATAGCATTTGTAATTAAACAGCGAATTATCATATGAGGTAATGTAAACAGATCCCCAAACCCCAACCCCCCCCCCCCCCCTAAACCATGCATATAAAGCTATTTTTTTAATCTTCGAACTATTTAAAGGGACTCAACACCATGTCTGTATAAAAAATTAGTAGCAATAGCAAATCATTAATACTACTTGAGACACGAATTCAGACACTTACCTTAATTCTTTTAGCCCGATAAAGCGAATCATAAATATGATTACCGCTTCACATAATTTAAATCCACAAGCAATATTAAAATTTTGTTTTTAAATATAAGCGAGAATGTTTATTTAAAACGAAATTTAAGTTTCTTAAGAAATACTCACCATTTTGCGTCCATGATTACGATATTCTATGATATTCCGAAACCTATTGAGGTGATTTTCAGTAAGTTTAATAATTTATAAATACTTTCATCAATAATGATATCATCCAAATTTTTCGATATCTACTCTTCCCTTCCGGACACACTTATATATCACCAACACCGTTTTCCTGGAAGCTTTGACCAAATAAAAGGCCCTTCCTTTTTTAATAGCGTTTCATGCATATGCATTCACCACCATAAATCATTGCAACTTCGAATTCTATATTTGAACGATTTTTTTCTTGTCTCCCAATGCAAAAGCTACAAGATCAGAGTTGCGACATAGACGCTATAAGAGAGGCGGGTGATCAAATTTAGAAGTGTGTTATGGGATGCATCTACAATGCCTCATGTATCCACTTATTATATTGTCGTTTCAGATTAGATAAACACGCGTGACGTGAACCAGTCAATATATCTTTTGTGGCGTTAATCATAAGGACCGGGAAGTTGCAAAACATCTTTAACTTTCATAATTTTCTTCAATATAATAGTTAATCAACACAGTTTGCTTCGGTCATAAAATAATTCTTAAAATCGTCTATTTTTTTATTTTTTACAGAAAATGGTTTAAAAACAATATAATTATAACCCATCGTTCTTTCGTGGTCCTCGACAAAATTCGTTAATTGAATAACATGAAAAACGGCCTTAACTTGATATTAATTAGACAAAAAGTGAAAAGAGTTCGCCTAAAAGGAATTTATATGATTTCAAAGTTTGAACCTGTAATGAGTTTTTATTAGAAATCGATTCGATCAGAATAGCCTACACGTGACACATAAAAAACGAACGACTATTTCTTTTTATATAATTAGTAAGTCTACCAAATAGACGTTCGCTCAAATAGAAATTTCTGATGCTTGACAAAAGATGAATTATTATAAATAATGTTATTTTCACTTGAAACAGTGCGTAAAATAACATAAGGGGAAAATAAAGATGTTTCATGTGTGTCACATCTCCAGTCCAAACATGTGAGGAAATGACATACATTTGTGGTGATTATATACATATGTTTTATTAGCACTCCAAGATATCTGGGCCTATAAAGTAAATAACATGGTTTAAGATAAAGATACATCTAAAAGGAACCTTAATATACCAGTGTTATTTCTGTGGTCTGTACATGAAACATGCCTAGAAGACCATCCGGGAAAATAGAATGATAACTGAGATACGCCTAATTTCATGAAAATGGGAAATACTCTTCGATAATATCCTATTATTGAGATAACAGAATATCCTGGTATCCGGGCTTATCATTTACATTATGACTCGCCAGTATCTCACGACTTTTCCTTTTTTCATGAGGGAAATAGTTTTAAATTGATTTTCCCAGACCTTAGATGGACCTGATTATACATATAGCCTATGTTTAATTCTTAACATCAGACCCTTTTTTTGTTTCATATGAATACCTTGCGGTTTTTGTTAAAACAAAATGCAATGCATTCATTGTAGTTGTCAAATGATGGTCATTAGTCAAATTAAGAATCCTGGCTATGCATAAGTTTTGCTAATAACATTCGGTAATATTTTCGAGAGAAGCTTAAAATATGTCAAGACAAGAATGTATGGGTGTACCCATATCGATCTTTTCATAATGATAAATGAAAAATAGAGATATTTGCATTACCAAATATGTTTTCATTGAACTGTAATTAATTCAGCCATATGTTTTCACTCTGAGTGTAAGTAGTGTTCCAGGAATTTGTTTTTATGCCTTAACGGGATTAATAACACTTAAGGATAAAGAAAAAAACTTGTGAATGCATATTTTATGTTTATGTTTTATTTTTAATATCGACGTTGCTTTCACTTAATATTTGAGACTGGTCGCGAACTCACATAATGTATGGCGGTACATACATTAAACATTTTCTTACTATACATGAACTTGATAATATAGACTTTACATGCATTTTGAAATAATTAGGTCTTAAACCAATGTTTTCCCATGAATATTTGCCTCATTTACGAACTTACAATAACGAGTGTGCAAATGCTAAAAATTTGGACGACTTACATAGAAAAGAAAATCACAAGCACTGTTGGTGAAAACACAACTGATCAAATACAATTTAAGCACTTCCAATTAAGCAAATTATACCAAGTTGTTCATTTTACAAGTTAATGTAAAGCATTACAATTTGCATTTGTAATGCATAATGTGTTCTTGTAAAACATTAACAAATGTGACAGTCAAAAATGAATTAGTGAATAACAGACAACTGCACATTTTAAAACTCGACAAGGCTTAATTAAAATATAAATGCTCGAGCAATTATGTGCTCTGTTTTTAAATGAGATATGCATACCTTTGAAACTCTTCATAACCATTTTATGAAATCAAATTTTAAAATAACAATATTTCTATGTTGTTGACACAAAAGACATTACGATTGAAAAAATCTTTCCCGTTTTTATTCCATTACTACATTATGTTTCAGAAACCAGGGGAGGTTCCCTAAACACCAAGGACCACTTTCTCATGTCAAGTCTAGACTAGGTTTCGGTTCGTTTTAACCAAGAACCTGGCCTATCCTTCAGAAGAGAAATTGGCCCAAAGCGTTGAATATTACAGTCCCACAGTTTATATGTATTATATTTCCATAGTTTATTTAATCATTTATGCAATTGCGGCTAAATAGTCCTTGACTTCGGGTGGCGTCAGCCGCTTGAATCCCGTTTCACTGGCAATTCCCAATTCAATGTTGTCTTCGGTCATTTGACCTTCAAAGCTCTCCTTCAAGGTCAAGATGGCCGTGTGCACGGCGTCCTCGAGTTCAAGGTCGTCGCTGTATCTGTAAAAACAGAAGAAAAGAAAAATGTACATCAAGAATATATATCTTGTAATTGAATTTAAGGCAATATCTGACTAAGTCTCTCTTTATCCCCTTTCATGGCTTAAATCGTTCGTTCAATGTTTCTATTATTCGTATTTCAACCATAGGTGGACTATTGCAGGATATAGCCGAATTCGAAAGTAGTTACTGATTGAGATGCTAGTCCATGCATATCCATTTGATTTCAGAGACCTGGCCAGAACAATACTTTTTAAGAATATAAGAAGAATTCATTTTAAATACGTTAGAAAAACAGTCAAAATATTAATTTTAGTTACCGTTTCTCGAGGAATGTCTTTCCATTGATGTGATTCTTTCCCAGGGCAGTGGCTTTCCAGGCGAAGTAAGCACCCTTAAAACAGATTATTTATTATCAAATTATTCTTGCAAAAGGAAACATCAAACCTTAAAATATATGTGTTTATCATTGTTCATCAGATATGAATTTCGGTATTTACGAAACAGTCAACATTTCTATATTTTCCCATTTCTTTCTAATCAAACATCAGCGTTACGCTTCTGGAGCGTTACGAAAACATTTTACGCTTTCAACTTCTAGTACAAAACTCACCGATGGATCGCACTGGTAGAGAGCTGGTTTCTTGTCATCACCGTCCCAACCCGCGATCAGCAGGGACACGCCGAACGGTCGAACGCCTCTGTTGGGACATAAAACATGATTTCATATATTCCATAACCTATACTTTGCAACCAAACTCCTTATGACAAGACTATATTTTTAGTGATACATCATTGATTATCAGTGATACAAAACAACTCAATATTTCATGTAATAAGTGTAATATATACACCCAAAGGCTCAATACTCAACTTAATTGCGTGTCTGTATATTCTCATTTTATTCTTACTTCAACCCAACCCCCATACTCATCCTCACCACTGGCTAACACTTTTCAGGAAACGCCAATCAATATGATATCAGGCCCTACTCTCAGCAAACATGAAATTTAGAATCCTTTTAAATTAGGGTGTTGCATAAGGGTCGAAACCCTCGGTAAATGCGAGGGTAAATCAAGATTACCGAGGCAGAATTGAGGTAACCTCGAAAAAGTGCTGATGTAGAAATCGAATCTTCCTATGCAGATTTAAGCAGAATCGAGGCATAATAATTCTGGCTTATGCTACACCATGGGACTTTACTAACCCTGACTGTGTGTACTCCTGCATGACCTGGGCGACGCGCTGTACGAGCTGAGCTGTTGGGATTTGTTCATTGTAGCGACGGAAGTAGCCTTGGGCCAAATGACGGGCTTCTGATAGCAATAACCTACAAAAAAATACAATCATATAGGCCTACATGTATATAATATGTAGTATTATATACATCCCGGTAAATTAATGCCCAGCCTCTAACAAAAGTCACCCGCAAATAGAGCAGACGAGATAGAAACCCGCAAATAGAGACGTTGGAATGTTATAGACATAGATTAAGAAGAAAAAAAAATTAAAGATACAATTTATCTATCTCTAAGGGTCATGTTTATCTTATAACAATTTAACGTTGGTGGTATCATTTTTCTTAATGATACAAAATTGTATTATTTTCTCGGCAAAAAAAAATATAAAGGTCCGATCGTAAATTATGTTACATTAAAACCATAATTTCTGACCTGAAATCGGGTCCCATGCCACTGTAGACCATGCCGATATTCTTGGTGACCATCTCGATTCGGTGAATGCTGTGCTCATCGTACAGCTGTGATTTGTGTTTCTTCTCTACGGCTAACACTACGCCATTGGTAGCTGAAAAAGAGGGAAAATGGTATGGGTTTTAATTCGTTGAAATCTTAAATAATTTCGTACTCGTAATGTCACTTATATTGTAATTATTCTTTCAACTCCAAGCACAGATAGAAAAGTAAAGACAACATTTTCGGCATTGATTTATACTGAACTGTGAAATTTACTTACAA
>LQRL01029789.1:2367-13620 GCA_001703475.1 Hydroides elegans
ATTGAACGGAAGGTCATAGAGACTTGGTTATAGGCTTAAATGAAAGATCTTGGTCCGTAGATGTGCCTTTTGACCATTTCGGTCAAAAACACCCCACCGGATATGGTCAAATTGGCCAAAATAGCCCAAAATAGTGGTTTTTCAAGACTTGAGCTTGTACGGGCTAGAACTTTTGAACGGAAGGTCAAAGTGACTTGGTTACAGGCTCAAATGAAAGGTCTTGGCCCCTAGATGTGCCTTTTGACCATTTCAATCAAAAACACCCCACCGGATATTGTCAAATTGGCCAAAATAGCCCAAAATAGCGGTTTTTCAAGACTTACGCTTGCACGGGCTAGAACTTTTGAACGGAAGGTCATAGAGACTGGATTATGGGCTCAAATGAAAGGTCTTGGTCCGTAGATGTGCCTTTGAACCATTTCGGTCAAACACACCCCACCGGAAGTGGTCAAATTGGCCAAAATAGCCCAAAATAGCGGTTTTTCAAGACTTGAGCTTGTACGGGCTAGAACTATTGAACGGAAGGTCATAGAGACTTGGTTATAGGCTCAAATGAAAGGTCTTGGTCCGTACATGTGCCTTTTTGACCATTTCGGTCAAAAAACACCCGACCGGAAGTTGTCAAATTGGCCAAAAATATCGCTTTTCATAGACAATATATTTTAAATCTACAAAAACCCATACCCTTTCGAGTTTGGGGGCGGTTGGGGCCTGTTCGTGTTTCACAAATACTTCCTTGTTTGTATTTAGTTGTTGATAGAGATAAGAAAGCTGAGATGGTTGTTGTTAGCTTTGTTTAGATATATGCGCGATGTGTTTTCCTTCCTAATTGCCCTGAGAGGTTTCTAGTATTTATATCGGCTGCTCTATGTCGACAAGGCAAGGATAGCCAGCTGTAAAGAAAGGAAATTTCTCGGGCAATGGTGTTAATATTTTGAGATTTTTTTAATAAAGTTTTTTAGTCGAACCTAATTTTATTATCTGTAAAAATTCGCAATTCATTCAGTCTATATCATTATTGATTATTGGTCAAGCCTGAAGAATATGTTCAACAGATATCTTTAATCCTCCACTATAAGTGACTAGCTGGCACGACTAGCTTTAAAACATAGATCTACTCTTGATTCATAAATTGTCACGAATAAATGAAGAACTCATACATTTATATCATAAAAGGAGGTTTGGGACCATGCGAGAGCGATGCGTAGAAAATATATACCGGTACTAAAAAAATACATGATATTTTAGTTTTAGTTATGCACATCATTATTTCAACTCATGTGCCTGATTTTATTTCTTTCGATCAATAGCAACTCTACTCACACCCATATTTGTTTGGCTCTTATAAAAACGCAGCGAACATGAATTTACGAGGAAGGTGGTACTAGGTTAAAGGAGATGATAAGTGGAGTATGTCACTAGTCTTGGCAACTGCCTTCGATTGTAATGTGTTTATCAAGTGATCAGAACATTGTCCCGAGCCTATGAAGCAACTGTGCTCAGCTGAAAACACTCAGAAGAGTTTTATATATTTAAGGAAACTTGGCTTCTTTAATCAATACAGTGCTCGATTTAGGCGGCGTTCAGGACTTTGAGCCAATAGTGAGCGAATAGTATTCGCTGCCAATAAAAGTTATTCGCCACATTAAAACGCTCTAAATTTCTTTTTACCGTTCAGGAACTAGCAAACAGTAGCAAACACTAGCAAATTGTTTGCTTTTGTAGTAGCAAACTATTGGCCCCAAACTCATGTTTTTAAATACTGAAGCGAATAGGTTAGCGAATAGCCAGTACAACAGCAGGCAATCCTTTGGATAGCCACAAATCCTAGGTATTTGATAATGATATCTTCAATTGCTTCCGCATTACTTTAAGTTTTCAATACGTTTTGCTACGTCTGCTTATGTAATTTCAAAGAAAATTCCATCTCACAATTAAAGTATTCGGTCCGTCAGCAATTTCACCTTTAGCACACCAAGTTTGCAGTTACCTATATGATAACATACACAAGACATATAACAAGAATGATGCAATCAAAAAAAAAATTGAGAAATATGTGAATATATATGTATAAATAGTTTAATATAAGAAATAACATCATTCTATATATAATTTTTAATACATGTAATAAACGTCTTTGTATGTAGCAGTTGATCAATTGGCTGCGAGTTGGCTAAAGTCCTGAACTTTTGAGCAAATACGTGTTGGCTATATATTGGCCGCCAATGATTGGCGGCAAATATTGGCTTCAAAGTCCTGAACGGGGCCTTATGCTATGATAGTGTCGCTTCTCAATTTCGTCTGCGACATACAGAAAATTGTCGCAGTCATAGACGCCTGCTCAAATATTTGATCTGGTTTATGTTACCGGAAGTCTTGTTTTTACAGACAATGTGCAGGCGCGTATACATATAATCTAGAATGCGGAGAAGTAGAATTTTGTAATTTGTCTAATTAATATAACTCTACTCCATGATTTCCTATTAATTCTTCCTTAAACAAGCCTGCGTTTTCCGCAGGCATCCCCCCTATATCTGTGTCTGAATTAGTTTGTTTTCGTCGAATAACTGACGCTGAAATCTTTAATTGGTGAGTCAAAGTCAAGTTGCAGCAGTAAGGTTTCTTTCTACTCATAAAACATTTTTTCAGAGCGTTAAGCGCATAACATATAGACTACATTTCGGTGATTCTATGTTTAACTTTAAATCGAGGTGTCCTTTAAATGAAAAGGCTAAAATGTACACAATTGAGAAAAAAATATTTAAACCCGTACAAGTTTTAATTCTGGCTTGCAAGTATGAAACAAAATCAACATTCAAAGCACGATATGATAATGAATAATTTAAACAGTTCCTGTAAATTGACGCCGTTTAATGGGTTGGAACGCCTTTCAAATACTGGTGTTTTTATTCCCTTTTTGTTATCCCCAAAATATATGAACATTTAAAGTGGTACATTCTGCTCAATGATGATGCCGGTTCAGCTGAATTCAAGCGCCTATCTTTTCTTTCAAAATGCTCGAACTAAGCACGTATTTTGATGTCAACTCTCCTCAATATCGATAAGCAGTTACCACCATACGTGTTTCTTATGTATTTTCTCGATGCAATAAAATCCAAGTTTTTTTCAATTCAGCAAAGGGAGTCAAGACCGATGGAAAGAGCCATTTGCCCTCGAAGAGCCAATAATACGTAATTTCTAAATCAAATAACGCTAATAAATCTAGTTTATAGTGCAGCCGAGTCGACTCAAATAAGCCAGTTCCAAATTGAGGAAAACGAATTTTCTTGTATTCTCACTTGCGTCATAAATCTGGCTTAATACCCAAATATCCCCATAGATACAGAGTATGAAACCCATAATAACATTTGCAACAGAATGAAATGATAATACATATTAAATGCTTGGGAGTGTGTTATTATTCGCCTGGATGAAAACTGCTTTCAATGTACTCGCAGTTCCAGAGCTTACCGCTGCACTCGCGCTTGACGAACGAATCGAACACCATTTTATTCCAAATGAACTTAAATATAAAAACGCCAAGTATCATTTATACTTAAAGTTTTGATTTTATTCTGCAGTTCCAGACCGCGCCGCTGCACTCGCGCGTGACGAACGAATCGCGACAGATCAGCCCCTCGGAATTCGAGAGCGTCTTGACGGCGACAGATCTGATGTATGCTGACACGGGCGAATTCATATGTTCATACAAGAACAAGACGTTTCCCAATCTGAAGGATCGGCATACGACTAGCGTCTATGTCTACGTATACGGTATGTATCGGTTGATTTTTTTTAAATGGCCCCTTTTTAACAATGTATAATGTTTAGTGAAAAGTTGGAGAAATTTGCTCATTCGGAGGTGCTTTGTTGTTGGAACGCAACTTGTTGACGCACATTGTGATCTTCGGTCACTCCAATTCTGAGTGAACAGAAAGAAAACTAAAACTGTCATTTGGAAATTAAAAAAAAAATGTTCCTTAACTTAAGTTTGAACCAGTTATTATGACATTATAATTAGTCAGAGGCATCAGTGACGTGGAATAACATACTCGCTTCCTGAGTGAATTTATTATTGTATCACTCATTCATCCATTTTTGGTCATTGCATTGACTATAGCCTTTTTTAGCTTCCTAAGAATAATAGTTACGATACCAATGAAAACCTTTTTCCGACATTTATTTTTTGACAACTAGTCATGTTGGCTTTCCAACCAGAAAACGACCTGTTCCGGCTGCCAGCTTTCTCAGCGGCATAGCGAGATATTGAACTTTACCTCAGTGTTTGCATCCAAGATGGTCATTGGTCCAATTATTTAGGTGGCCTCATGATCAGTTTGCAAGGTTTGAAAATCAAAGAAACTATCGTCGCCTAGTCTATTTCGCAACCATTAGTTATTTCAAGACTGAGTTAATTTTTGTTAGAAGTCTTATTTGAACTTTAAAAAAAAATAGTTCGAAATAATGGACCGTTATCTGGCTTTGGGGGAATATCGAGACAAGGGAAGGGATGTTTTGTTCAAACTCTGCCAATTTCTAACCATGCATATACTCAGCTCGTCTGCAGAATAGCCTATAGATTCCTGGACCGTGGAGACCTATAGAGAAAACTCCATCCATCAGTCCTTTTCACTCAATCAGCCGCCCAGCTCATCCCACTAATTGCATCCACCAAAGTGGTGTGATATTTCAATCATGATCAACGCGGCGGCTGAAATAGAGTTTTGACAGCCAGTATAATCCCGCTTATGATGCCCGTATCTCATGATTGCAAAATAGAGAATGATACAACTCCCTCATTTTGTTCTGGGCATACGCTCTACTTTGGTTGCTGGTGGAACGTTTGTTTCAAGAGATGTAGTGCTATTATGCATGGCATTGTAAGGCCTCTGGCACTATTATGCTTTGATCTATAGGAGTCGAGGGATGTACGCTTAACGAGTCGTAACTTCTTTTAGCGAAGGCAAAGATGAATCTACTTACGCGTTGTTTTCACACCAATATTTCCTTGTTTTTGGAAACAACACGAACGTAATTACATTAAACGTTTGTACATTCGGTATTTGTTATCTACAAACTTAACAACAAACACAGCCAAATATATTGATTGTAGGCTGTATATCTAAGATGTCTTCTTCAAATGCAACCTTGAAATACATACTAAACTTTTATGGACCTTTCAATGATTTATATTTGATTCGGTTGTTGATAGCATCTTTAATGGTGTTCTGATGTCAAGGGTGATATTTAGTGGGTCGTTTTATATGACAACCGGCCAAATCTTACACATAGAATTCTTGTCTTGTTTTTGATTTATATATTTTGTATTAAATATAAAATTATATCAAATATATGAATAAAAAACTTTGAATAATTTTTATATATTTCCTCGCGATTACCTATACGTTTTAAATTCATTGAGTTTGAGGGTGAACAAGCGTATAATAATTGAACTGTGGCTTTATTTTGTTTGTAAAGATGATATCAATTTAAAATGACTCAGTGAGTAAATGCCGCATATTAGATCATCAAATCGGTGTGAGGTATAAAAACGCTATTTCAACTTGTCAAATTACGATGAGTATGCCTGTCAGTTGGCCAAATTTGCGGATCTATCCACCTGGTTTTTGTAGAAGAGAACCACGGGGCGTTTTTTCCTCTCAATTCATTTCCAATTTTTTTTTGTAAATTTTAAAAGTAAAACTTTTCATTTTTAGCGATCTTCGGAATAGGATGTATTTCATCTTCTTGAAAAAAAAAATAACAAAACCATAAAATGTATACCGGTAACTTTTCATCAAATGTCAAAAACTATATCAACAATTCCACTTTTCAAATTTGTGGTTGAAGTCCCATTTATGACTTGGCCTCATTTTATCGGTTTATTGAGTAGGTTTGTATTTTGTATTGATATTTAAGTGGTTACAAGGAAAATGACGCAGCTTATACGTTGATGGCTTATTTGTCACCACCATTATTCACAGTTTAATGTCTTCCGTTTATAATAAATGACATGACAAAACTTAATTACTACACGTATATTTATTTAGACGTAGCTATATGACAAAAGTTAATAGTAGAGCTACGTTTATTAATATTGTATGATACAAATATCGCATCTAATCGTTAACTGATATCTTAGATATAAATCCGGTCCTATTTAAACTTACATTAATACCATGTTTTCACTGAATATATCGTCTTATTCTGTATATATATTTAATCAAGTGTTATCGCTAAAACCCATATTAAACTCAGAAATATGAATTTCATTTGTTTTTTTTTGCAGATGAGAACAACTTACTCCTTAAAGCACACGAGGAAGGTGGCTTTCCCATCCCAATGATCTTCATGGTTGTACATGAGGGTCAGCCAACCACTATCCCTTGCAGGGCAACTCACCCTGATGTTGTAGTGTCGTTGTGGAAAAGCGGCCAGGAGGTATGTACTCGCCTCTAATATCGAACAAAGATAATTTCTTTTAGATAATTAATTAGTTTCGAGAGACTTCGCCCCTTCGATACATATAAGGCAAAATTATGTTTAGTTAGCTTTTAATAGAAATTAAGGATTGAAGCGGTCATGATTCTTGAATCGATGTATTACCCGCTTAGTTGTATTATCTACACGCAGTTGCCTTGTATGTCCAATCGGTGTATTTCCCGTATATCAAACATATGGCATGAATAGCCGTATGGTATCGCATACATTACAGTTGTATACAGACAATTAAACTATTTACCTTTTGATTTTTGACAAATTGTTCCTAATAAACAGGTTCCCGTTGGCACCGAACTCACCTACGACCCAGAACGAGGTTTCCGGATATTTTCACCTGATATATTCTACAGTGGGCGCTTTGGGTGCAAGGGAGAATACGAGGGCCATGAGACTGAGCTGGTTGCTAACTTACAGTATAAAGGTAAGAATACTTAAATAAACATTCCTTGAAAAGTAGGCATATGACCCTTGATAAACATCTAATGGTGATTATTTTCAGTCTTTATTTTTTCATGCCATTTCACTGAATGTTCTTTGCAACCACGACTTAATTTGAATATTGCTTTAAAAGCAATAGAAGATTTTTAACTATTGTGTTTCAGTTTCCATTACGATGTATTTAACACGGTGTACCATTTTTACTTATATTTCTTTCTTTAATATATGTAACATATATGTAATATATATATATACTACTATATACTTACATTATCATTTTTAACATCAAAATATTAGAATCTATTATTAAATTCTAGCCAATACACAGCCCCCGAAGCCACCCGAAATCGACGCGAGTCACACGGAGATACATGAGGGTGGGACTTATCGCTTGAACTGCTCGACGCGAGTAGGGCCCGGCGTTCTGATCGAGCTGGAATGGACCTTTACTAATGCCGCTGTGAGTATGACAATTCAATAGGGGTTGTTTAGATAACAATTATAAAACTCCCAAAGAGTTTGATAACGTTTGATTACAATATTTTAAATGTTTGGGAGGATAAGAATTGTCTCTCTGTCTCCGGAAATGAGATCGATAATGTTTATTGCGAAGATTCTATTTCTTATTCAAACCTTTTAAAATGATTCTTAAAATCAAGTAATTCTTAAATACATGTTTTTGGTTATGACAAGAAATATATTACGGTGTTTAATGTCAAAATGGTAACTATTTGTTGCCCATATATAAAGAGTAAAGTCTTCTCAGCAGAAGTAATGCACATTTTAACACTTTGCCCTTCCCTCTGTTACCCCACATACAGGAAAACGATGACCACGTGATCATCGGCGAAAAGCGCAAGGTGTCGGGCGAGGAAGACAACTTCCACTTTGACGAAGTGAGTCGGTCGCTTGAAATCGCGAGTGTCTCGATGGAGGATGCGGGCGTCTACAGGTGCACGGTGACCACGCATGATCATAAGAGTAATTCGAGGGAAACGACGCTTACTGTTACGGGTATGTATTTGTATGTTTTATACAAAAGTAAGACACAGGGTCAAGTTGATAAAGGTTTTGATATTTTTACTTCAACATAGCATATGCTAGCTATGTTAGTGAATAGATATCTATACAAACTTCCGGTGCCGGGCATAGAATTAAGAAACAGACCTACCATAGATATTGCTAAATCGCTTTATGTATCTATACATGGAAATGGAAATGAGAGAAGGGGTTGTGATATGTATTCGAAACGATATAATGTGGTTGAATTCTCAATTTCAGGCAAGACACATTTAAATTGACTGGTATCAATTTAAAAAAAATTCTGAATGTTTATATAACTTTGATATCTTCATTATTAGATACGGCCTACGTGGACGTCGAAGCCGACGAACCCCGCGTGGAAGTCTACAAGGGCGATAATATGGCGAGTTTGTTTGTCAAGGTCATCCGGGCGTATCCGACACCGGATATGACGTGGCATAAGGACAATAGGATCATCATGTCGGATGGGTCCAAGTATACGATCAGGTATGTATTAAAAAAATATATGTCTCTAAATAGTCTAAAGGGTTCGAAGCACCTTTCGTAGTTCTTTAAAAAAGTAATATATATTGATATGGAAATCCGAAAACTTGATTATAAGTGATCATAGCCTATATAGCTCTTTCTAAAGGCAATCAGGAAAAACATTGAAAATAATACGGTCAGATTGGTTTAATTTACTTTATTAATCAATTACCTGTAGTAGAAGGAAAACATAGTTCGAGTCAGTCGTTTAAATGGCATTTATAAAGTTAATTTGCCGCATAATGCAATGAAAAGATGGGAAACATCACCATTTCAAACCCATATTCTATTCATGTATAGAAACCGCCCTGAGGGTTCGCGCCTTATTATTTCCGATATCGACACCCGCGACCAGGGCACGTATGAGTTGCGGGCTGTGAGCGGTGACCAACGGGATTATGCCGATGTCTACCTTATGGTTAAAGGTAAGTTACAGTAGAACTTAACGTCGGACAACATGTATCAACAATTCCAACAGAATAAAATAAATTGTGTACCTTCTAAATACCGCATTAGATGTTTCTTTACACTTAAAAAGTATTTTGATAAGTGTTAAAGATTTCTGGATAATTTGCAACTTGAATATATTGATGAAACATAGAACCTTAGGTTGCCCCATCCCCCTCCCCCCAATTTCCCGTCAACTAGTCATGAGGTATATCTTGATTGGTTAGTCATGTTACATTCGATGATTCGTATTTATGTCGTTTGAAAATTATATTTTGTAATAGTATTCATTTTATTATACACTTGAGCTTTTATCCTTTAATCATTTTCGTACAGAACCACCTGTGTTATCTATTGAAATGCCCGACGACTACCCCTATTTCATGGAAAACTTATACTACGAACTCAAATGCGAATTCCAAGGCAACCCGCGACCAACTATCCATTGGCAATGGCAGGCATGTGACCGCATTGGGTGTACACCTGATGGGGAATGGCTTGATGCCAAAACGGAATCGAGGAATAGCTATAGATCGGTGAGTTGGCATCATGTTTCGAGGAAACAAAATGGGATTTGTCCAATTTTGTATAATGTGGATTTAATCAGATTTGTGAATGTATATACATTTTTTTATATAGTCAAGGCATTATATCAAAATGTCTTTTGATTCGTTGTGCACAAAATCTAAATAAGATATGATGTTTATGTTAATAACAGTGTTAAATCAGTATCAAGCCATACGCGTATGCTAACCTATATTGGATAGCACATGCTTAGCTTTGATTTACGGTACGTTGGAGCGGAAATGTCGAGCAGATCCTAGTTTTCGCTTCAAATCCAGATTCCTAGAGAGACAGATGTTCTCACTATATATAAAAAAATGTTACAGGAACGCACAGAAGGCGATGTTCATATTCTGATGGTGCAAGCGCGGCAAACAGGCTTCTACCGTTGTGTGGGTTATAATGGAGACACTGGGTATTCACCTTATAAGGACTTCTATGTCACGGGTAAGTTTGAAATTGAGTTGCACTCAATAATATGATAAGAATGAGTAATTTTGCGACCGAGAATTGGAGATGGCATATCGTTCATAATCCATATAATAAACATAAAAAGAAAGGTTATGAACGGAGGAAATGAAAAAGAAAAATAAGGGCAACAAATGATTGTTTATAAATTGTGGTCTAGGCTTAAGATGTTACCATGCCCTTATAAAAGTAACCAGCTGAAACAAGTTTGTTTTCTTAAAACTACTATATGGTACTTATTTCGTATCAATTGTAGCCGGGCGTATAACATATTTTAGTCAGCTTAGTTGTGGTGTTTTTCGTGATGCTATCATTAACAGGAATGCAAAAATTGGACGAAAGTATCAAATAGTATCTTAATGCATTTTTCGACGTTCTTAATCTAGTGACGACAGAACATGATCTTGTTTTAATCAGGCGTCACTTTTCGATTCGGCTGTATTTGTATTGATCAATCATCATGTTAGTCATACTTATATAAGTTATGTGGGTCGTATTTAAGTACAATAAAGATAACTTTTTCTAGCCTTTTTAGTTGTGAAAAACAGAAACATGTATTACAAATAAAAAAAATATATATCTTATTACAGATATCCATGATGGCTTTGGTTATATGGACGACTTATCAAGGCGCCTGATCAAAATTGAACAAGATGATGTCCGTATATCGTGTCGCGCACATACGTATACGCATCTTGGCTTTCCGCAGATGATCCTGTTCAAGAATAATCGGGAAACTGTGATACAAAATACAACCACAACGTACATATATGAGTATTCGTAAGTATATCTTTATATATTTTTAATGCCTGTAAGAAATTGAACCCAGCGATAATAGCGGATAAATGCTATTTTTACTCACTTTAAGATGGATAACTTGCTAAATGCCAATCTTTATTCCTAAATCCAGTATCAAGGCCTACAGAATTGTTTAGAACTATATTCTTAGCTAATGGAATATGGTAGTCGTTTTTTCTCTCGAGAATTGAGCTATCATTACCGAATTAAATGAATGAAAATATAAAGATATTTTTCTGTTTAATATTAGTAAAGTTTTCTGGCAAATTTCAGTGCCTTAGTCTAGACCAGGCTCCTGTTTGACATAACATTGAAACCTAGCCTCGACTTAGGCTGTGAAATTGGCCCATCACGTTTCTTTTATTTTCACATTATTAACCCAGCTTTCGTGAAACGAAAACTGGGTTTGTGAGATCGGTCGGCGTCGTCCGCCGTTAGTTAGTTAGTTAGTTAGTTAGTTAGTTAGTT
>LQRL01029797.1:0-17065 GCA_001703475.1 Hydroides elegans
CGATCGAGATAAAACCTTAACGAGGCACGACTTCAGACCTTCGTTTATACGTGTATAAAATTTGAAAGGTCTAGCTCAATTGCTTCAGACCAGACTCGCCGGCACAAAGTGCTTGGATATGAAAAAAAAGTTTAAAATCGACAATTTTTAAAGTGCTCCAGAATCGACAATTTTCAACCGATCGAAATAAAACCTTGACGAGGCACGACTTCAGACCACGGTTTATACGTTTATAAAATTTGAAAGCTCTAGCTCAACTCCTTCATACCCAACTCGCGTGCACAAAGTACTTAACATCTGAAAAAAAGTTTAAAATCGACAATTTTTAAAGTGCTCCAGAATCGACAATTTTCGACCGATCGAGATGAAACCTTGACGAGGCACGACCTCAGACCTTCGTTTATACGTGTATAAAATTTCAAAGCTCTAGCTCAACTCCTTCATACCCAACTCGCGTGCACAAAGTACCCTATCTCAAGCGGGACAGACAGACAGACAGACGGACAGACGGACGGACAGACAGACGGACGGACAGACGGACAAGCTCAACCCTATATCCCCTCGTTTTCACGGGGGATAACTACTGGTTAAATTTAATCAAGCTCATGTTTTTGTTTTAGTGAGAATATTTTAAATGAGATTGTCTAAAATAGCAGCGCAAAACGTAGACAACGACTACATATAGGTCCTTCAAAAATGTTAGCATCAAGATACGCGGACCCCATATCTTGATGCGTTTTTTATTCCGAGGGTGCGTTTTATATGGTTCTTCGAAACAATCCATTTTTTTTCGTTTTAAAATCACGTATCACTCGAAAAACACTTACATATATTTAAAATACATACTCTTATTTATAGGCCATATTTGGTGCATGTTTTTTTTGGAAATACTCCACCTACGAAACGGTAATTTAGGGTTAAAAAAATCCTTTAAAAATGATATTTCTGGATTCATGTATATTATGCAATCATTAAAAGACTTGATTGAATACAAAGAAACCATGATATAAGGGCTCGTTACTGTTGGGATTCGGGTATCAAAAAACGGACGCATTTGGCACTCAACAATGTTGCACTCTCGGGTGCACTACCGGGTACATTTAAACATGAGCCTAGGTTTTTGACAGATTTTAATAGTGATACACTATAACTCGACATTATCTATCGCAGGGTCTGAATGACTCGCTTAGCTACTTTTTTGGGAGTACCGAAGGCGCGAGCGATTTTTAAAGGATATATAATGAAAATATGCATTCTAGAGTAGTGTTTTCCTTAAAATATAGCCACGTCTTGCGCACCAATGGTTCATCATATTAATGAATTGTACACGTAAACGCGTGTCCATAATTTTCATGCGTTTTTTCTTTCCGACGTGCGTTTTTCAAACACGCGCCCTTGATTTTCGTGCGTTTTTGAGGATTTTGGTGTGAAAAATAACGCAGAAACGCGCCCTCGGACGAACCCTGAATTTTGTTGATTTCATGAGCTCTTTCCCATCAGGCATTTTATTATTTCGTTTATCTTGCTCGTTTAAATACATACCCGGCCTATCAGTAGTAGTAGTAGTAGTACTAGGCGGCATAGGAGATGTGCCTGGGGTCGGTGGACCCACACAATCTTCTCTGTCGAATCTGACGTCATCAATCGCTATGTCGCCTTGGTAATCACTTCCTCTGTACACGTTGAAACTGATGCTAGTGGCCGTACTACTGATTGGGGCTTGGGCCAGCAACCACCTATCATCTGATGGAAAAGAGACACATTCTAGTTTTGTTTTTGTTATTAGATGATAGTGTATTATTGCATGTGCAATGTTGAACTTTAAAATATCACAGTATCATCATTTTATTAATAAATAAATTAATAATCAAAAATTAAACTTGGATATTTTACAATTCGTTTCTTCCCCTTACACAATGAAGTAGCGATATTTGCTAAGAATAATATATGTATCCGTAATATGATCCATAATTTTGTAAAACAAAGAAAAACATTCAGATTCGTTCATAGCTTTGCATAATAAATGCCTAAAATTTTACCATTAACGTTTCCGATGGACCATATCTGGTTCGCAGATCCACCAAAGTAGTTCTCAACCACTTGCAGGACACCAGTGGCAGATCCATAGGAATGATAGTAAAAGCTAAGGCAGCGAGCTCCCTGAACAGGTTGACACACCAGTTCAGCAAAATCGTTCTGTTCGGCAGGACTCGAGGCTTCTAAGTATAGGTAGTAGCCTGAAAAGAGAAATGAAAGGTGGATGAGATTGATTATAGTTTGAGGGAATAAGTTGAGGGAAAAACAAAGATAGCTTCTCCTGAAATAACGGTGAACGCCGGGTCGAGGACCTATTATGTTGATGATATTCTTAATGAATCGTTAATTTAAATGCAGTCTTTTGCAATTAACATTTAACATTTTTCGACTTTCGCAATTTCATCCCAATTTCAGTTTTTGAACTGGTACAACACAGCGGATGATTTCTAAATGGTAAAATTGCACAAGCTTAATATGGAAATCTATTACCATTTCCGGATGTATGGTCCATATCTGGTCCGGTTTCCGCGCTATCCGTTGGTCCTTGGTTCCAAGTCCAGTCCAAAACGTCATCCTGAGATTGTGTACATGTGCATAGATCCTCGTCGAAATCACACTCGAATACCGGACCTTTTAAGTATAAAATGCAATTAATTTTAAATTTGAAAAAAAAAAATGTTTAACTGCTCCGGGAAATTTGTTGAAAAATTTGTATTAGAGTCACATGACCTCTTTTTTATTTGATGTTCCGATATCATAAAGATTACAAATCAACAACAAAACAAATCGCAGAGGGAATATCAGTATATTGATAGATCTAAACAGTTACCAATTTCTACAGCTGTAATATTTCGTGCCGAGAACCTTGTACCGAAAAAAATCGTAGTTTGGTGAGAATCATAATTTCGATAAACAAAATATTATCAAGCTCAGTTCGGACAGTGAACTACAAAATACACCTTATTGGTTTTATTTTATCCTAGAAGTTTGCAAATAATTTACGTAATTTCGCATTATTTGACTGAAGGCAAACTTAGCAGATCTATTCAGGCACAATAATGCCACATATCAAAGTTCTATTAGCAACCAAAAGGGTCGCGTTCTTTTTCGATATTGCAACGTCAGAATCTTGTTGATGAATAATTGGTATCTTACCTGGGGGTACTGGTGTTGGTGGAATACCCTTGCATGCATCGCTGTAAAGGACTATATCATCCAGGGCTATATCACCTTGGTAACCATTTCCTCGAATAGCCCGGAATTCCACGTACATGGTTTGCTCTGGAAGATTGGCCTCTGCATACTGCCACTGATCGACTGCGATTTTCAAATAGAATAATATTAATTATGGAAGTGAAATGATAAATTAAGGATCAATATAATTGTAATAGGATACTTACTAACGTAACATCAATTAACTAAACATATGTACAATATAAAACTTATTCAACATACCGGTATATCATCTGGGTTGCGTGAAACTAAAGGTGAACAGAATAATTAATCAAAGGATCAGAAAAGAAAAGAGGTGAAATGACATACAGAAAACAATAAATAAAAGAACCAAAAAAAAATAGAATAGTGAAAAGTAGTGAGGCTTGCAATGAGATCAATCAACAATAAACAAACAAAATCTTACAATCGACGTTCTCGATTTCGAACACCCGGATCGCTCCACCCGAATTGCTGACAGCTCTGACGTAGAGCGCACCGACGTCATCACCATAGGAGTGATACCAGAAGGACACACAGCGAGGCCTGAGGAACCAAGGCGAATCTAAGACGGCGACGCTGCCCTCGGGAATACCTGAGGCTTCCAGGTAGACGTAGTAACCTGCGGGGATAAATGATTGATTGGATTATTGTCGTTTAATGTATGTAGATATTAAATTAGAATTATTGTAAAAGTGACGCTATGTGAAGCTCGTGAAGCTCTAGATTTTGTGCTGATTTTCCTTTTTTTCTAAACTGTTTATTGTATACCGAAGATGACCATCAAAAACACTCGCATGTAAAGAAAAAATAGGGCGACATGCAGGTTGAGATTTCTTTTCAGAATTGTAAATCTAGTAAAACGCAAAATTTCTTTCTAAATATTTAGTTTCTTAATATAACCGGTTTAATACATTGAGGGATTTTTTTTCAAACGGTCAAATCTTCTTTTACAAAAAATGTACGAGTGTAGCTTATCAGTTTTAAACACCATATATTACCGTTTCCCGTTGTATGATCGCCTTGGGGTCCTGTCCCGGAGCTACCCGTGCCTCCTTGATTCCAAACCCAGTCAACGTCATCACTCGTGGGTTGAGTCCAGGAACAGAAAGGGGCCTCGGGGTTGTCGAAGTCACAGTAATCCAGGATGCTTGGATCTAAATGATAACCAAGTTATTCGTATGTATAAATCGATATAATTATAGATTTAAGCAAAATTTTGTTTCAAAATTATTATGTGTTCATTTAGATATTCAGGTAAATACTTATCTCTAAATAACAACGAAATCTTGAATATATGTTAATTATTCAGGAGATTCAACTAAGACTTTAAATTAAAAGCGAAAAATTAAAGGAATTTGTATTATTACCAGCCGAATCTAGATAAAGGCTTATTTTCTACCTTCCCGTGTATATCAACAAATATATATATGTAAACCTTCTTTATTTTGAAATAAATTTCCAGTTACCAGGTATTGGCGTTGGAGACGGCGCCATACAAGGTTCTTGATCAAATATGACGTCATCAATTGCTATATCGCCTTGGTAACCGTTGCCACGCGTTGCTACAAAGGCAATGGACCGTGCCCAGTAGCTGATTGGGGCCTGGGCCATCTGCCACATGTTTTCTTGAAAAAATAATATCATTAAATGAAAAGAAGGTCATGAATAATAGTGAGATAATAATAGAGCAGGGTTTGACAAAGATTCGTTTTGATGACAACGTATAGCATTTAGAACATCTAGAGCATCTTGTGAATAGATAATTTATATTTAGTCCAAGCTACACGTAACTCAAATCAACTTAGTCAGATAGATTGAATTGTATTATTTGAACATAGCAAAAACTGTTCAATATTTATCTATTTCAGTGTCGAGTCGCAACAAAACAACTACCGTTAAATTTTAATTTCATTCATCTTTACAATTGACCACTCCCAACGATAGAGACAAATGCTCACCATTGATATTTTCTATTCTAATCAAATCCGCTTGACGACCATCAAGGCCCCGTTGCCTGACAACCAGTCCTCCCATATTGTTGCCATACGAATGGTACATGAATCGAAGGCACCGGGCACCGGAAACGGGCGCGCAAGTCAACTCGGCCCTGTCTCCCTCGGCCGCAAAGGATGCCTCTAAGTAGAGGTAGTAGCCTGTTGAAATGGAAAAATGTGATGGTTTATGGTTATAGTGAGATGATGGCTCAATTGGATTTGAATTCGATGATACATATATAATGGGTATTTTAAAATGAAAAGCCACATGTTTGAACCAATGATTTTACAACATTTCACAATTATTTTTTAATGAAATATAACCATAGAACATCGAACGATTAATTAATTTATATATAATAATTATAAAAACACTTTAAAAAGCATGAAATTAACAATTAAATTAACATACATGTAACTTAGTGCATTTCAATATAAGTGATTATCAAACAAAATCATATTTTGACGCATTTCCTAACAACAGTTTAAATAATTATGAATAATTACACATATCTAGGCCTTGAGGTTGTTCCACCCAAATCTACAATAACATGTAAATCATACCTAGGCCAATAATACTAAATTACCGTTTCCTGATGTATGGTCCATATCAGGCCCAGTGTCGGTACTATCCGTTGATCCTTGATTCCACGTCCAGTCCATGTCGTCATCCTGAGATTGTGTGCACGAACAGAGATCCTCGTCAAAATCACACTCAAAGATGGGTCCTTTCAAGCAAAAACATCAGATGTAAATTAGAATTATAGAAATGAATGTTTCATCATTTGTCGTATTTTTCGCGATGAATCACTTTTTGAGAACACCTAATCAAGAGTTACAGCTATATTCTATAGCTATATTCTATAGCTATATTCGAAAATTTTAGTCAATTGTATTTACTTTTTTGGAATCAAAATACATGGGTTTCACTTGTAACAAAAACCAGCAAGTCAATACAAGCATCATACTTTCACAAAATGCACAAATTATGAGTTCGAAAAATAATGACATAATACCAACAACTTTCGGTCAGTTTTCAAACAAATGTCATATTCAACATTTCTTTACTTATTTCAATACCTGGTACAACAGTGGGTGGACTGGGTGGCATAGGCGACGTCCCAGGGGTCGGTGGACTCGAACATGGTTCCCGCTCAAATGTGACGTCATCAATGGCTATGTCGCCCCGGAAGTCATCGCCTCTCGTTACTATGAAGTCGATTACAGTTGCCCACGAGCTGATTGGGGCTTGGGCCAACGACCACATGTCCTCTGGGAAAAAATAAATAAAAATGTCATGTGCATTTTGCATGTCATATTCTTGTACTTTATTTTAAAAAGCAATTGAATTATAACAATGTATTGGTCGGTGGAGGTAAATTTTATCTAAATTGAGGTTTCCGCGCATAAAGTGCTAATTGTATTATTTCGAAGTATTTCGTTTTTTATATTCTTTTTGTTGTTGCTGGATTTGTGCTGAAGGTCACTCCACGACCACATTTCTAAAAAGTGTTACATTTGAGCATAAAATCACTTGTAACTTTGAAATATGCAATAAGTTATCACATTTAGAAAATATATTTTTGATAAACAGCTGTTCCTATTTGTGTAGCTAGCTGACCTCACTGCGCTCATCTAGCTGGCTAGAATCATAAGAGGAACACCTTTTATGAAAAATTTAAATAGTAATACTGGAATATATGACCGCTTTATATTTGTACTTCAGTTTATTGAGTCTAGTTATATAATTGTGAATAAAATCGAACCCTTTATTGACGAGATAAATTATAAAAATCGACAAAAATATAAAAAGGTGTTCCTAAATTTGTTGTAGCTAGGAGGCCATTTTTGAAAGATTGTAGCTAGATGATTTTTTAAAAGGAACACCTTTTTTTTAGCAACACCTCGTGGGGTGCTCATCTTGTTTTCAATTACACAGCAATTCATCACAGTTTGTTTTTGTTAAAGGCTAAGCCATAGTGTGGTAGAATGATGGCTATGTTCTTAAAAGATAGATTTCAAAAATAAGTCTGTTGTAGGGTAAACTATGAGGAAAATGGACTTTTAAACATTTTGGTATACATAAAATTACTAATCGCACTTTAAGTCACTATTCTTGTATATGGAATTAGATAATCAGGCCCATAAATATTTATCATATTTCGGTGTTTTCTAGCAGAGAAGTTAATCGAAATACATCCATTAAACTTATAACATGATACAAAGGGACAAAAAACCATATGTACCTATTGTCAAGATATATATTATTAAATTGAGCAGCAATAGCCATATGTGATTCAAAATACTCTATGACATCGCATCAGATAAAAACGGCATCAGATAAGTAAAGCCTTATCTTTACATGCACATTTATATGCACATCGTTTCGTTATAGACCGTGTTCAGATATTATTTCAACTATGAGTAAATAAGTATTCATAATACAAGTATTAATTATTTTTAGTCTACACGATTTAAAAACAATGAAACCAGAATAAAAAGATAAGGAAAATAGATAATGTATAAAAGCTATAGAAAAGTAGCCTATATAAAACTGAAGCACCGAACACTTAATACAATCGAGTAAAAAAGTACAAACATGAATGATGATCAAAGTAAGCCGGCTACATCTACATCAGAAATAATCATCCCGTGGAACACAGATGCTTCATTGACCCTACATATACTTGCAATATCGTTCTTTGTTATTACTGGAATGGCTGGAAATACACTTATTATATACATAAAGGCAAGGAAAAAAATCTTAAACGAAACGGATATTTACATTTTGGCATTGGCTTTTATTGATATACTCGCTTCCATCAATTGTCCACAAATGGCGTTTTTAAATGCATATTACGAACTATATAAAAACAATGAGGCAAGTATTGGTGATATGGTCTTTCACCACGTGGAGTAATCACGGTTTCCTAGTAGCTATAGCATTGAATCGAGTTTATGCCGTGTTTCGACCCTACTCATATAGGTCTTCAACCAAACGAGCGAAGATTACAGTTGCTGTCATTTTAGCTGTTTGTCTCATAGGTGCTAGCAATTATTTCATATACTATCTGCCCTTTGGTTCAGTTGTTCGTAGTATGCTAGTCGCATTTGGTATGTGTGTATTCCTTGTTTTCATTTACATTTCCTATATTGCAATTGCTGTGAAGCTTCAGCTTCTGAAGCGTAAAAATATATATAAAACAACAATCAAAGAGACTACAGCAAAGCGACCCGAATTCACCGACTTTCCATCCTCAGTTCACAAAATAGAAGAGCAGACATGGAAAGAAATACACGAAAATGCAAACTCAAATATAGCACATTCAGCCAAAACAGAGCCGAAAACAGACGCCATCTATTCCATATCGAATGCTCCGGCCAACAAACGTGAATTTTCATTCATTAGTGAAGAGGAGGAACAAAACTTCAAGCGACAAAAACAGATCAAGCACAGCGTCGTCACAAGATCCATGGTAAAACAGTCAAAATGCTTTTCTTCGTAACAATTTTACTTTTGGTTTCCAATATCCCGTTGATGAGCGCATTGATAGGATTGACAGTTTCTTTTTATTTATTTTATCTACATAAACAGCAATTCAAACATTGTGACGTATGTTTATTTTAATGCTATTTTTAGAAGGTTTTATTTAAGAAGTTTGTGAGATTATGAAAAAGTTAAAATCTTGTTTTCGTAAATGATATTTCATTTTTATATGTTAATTCATCTACAGTTGTGATAATTTATTTTTGGACTCATAAATGCAAATATTTACACTTTTTTTTTGCAAAATATTTCTTATCCATAATTTGCAAAAAAAATGTAATTGTGTAGAAATTTCTTAGGAAATAGTATCGAACAATAACACCCCGTCATTGTGTGTACTAAATACCGCGTCACAAAAAAATGGGGATTAGTGTCAATGATTTGTTTGCTCATAGATCACTGGATGTCTGATGAAAAATATTGGAGTTTGGTTACGTGGTGGCAATGCAAAATAAAATGATTATGTATATGACTTCGACACAACTTTTACTTGAATAAAAACAATTTCCATTCACAAGCTATTAACCTCGCCTTTTTTGTGGAAAGCATCCACTTCAGCCTATGCCCGAGCAAAGGTTTTCATAAAGCAACCGCACATATGCGTTTGGTATAAACAGTGGTGGTTCAGTTTAATACTAGGGGTTTGGGCACAGTATTTGCATTCATCCGCCTAAAAGGTTGCCAGAGCAAAGATGTTCGATTTCGAAACAACTTTTATATAGCTTGAGCACAGGTTTTTACCGTCGACCCGTCATAGCACAGGTTTTTAAAGTTGACGATGTCGTTGATTGATTAATAATTCACCCTTCATGGATGACATTTTTAGTTTTCGGAGCAGAGGGCAAAACAAGCCTAATAACCTTAGCGACCTAATATGTATGAGTCACATCTTATTTTGCCACCTCGTATTAACTGATGCATTGATTCAGTTTGAGCACATACTCGACAGAACCGGTCATAAATAGACAAAAGAACAATAGGGGCCAGACATTGTGTACGTAAGTGAAACGATATAAATAACCCCTTGGCACTTTTTGCAAATTTATAGAAAGTTAAGGAAATTTATTTTGCTATAAAATTGCACTGTTTTTGCAAACAGAGTGAAAAATTATTTCCAATTTTTCAGCAAGATTAGTCCGAAAATAAATGATCACCACTATATACAGATTGCACATCTTTGTTGTGCGGTTTCAGTCCGATTCGACCAAATGTTGTGGATTTCATCCGTTTTTAATTCACTTTTTTATGTGAAAATATACTGAATAGCCTAAGTCTGATTGGATCAAATGTCCGTTTGCAAATAAATTTATGTTAAACAAGGGCCCAAGTTGTAAAAACGCCATTAGTCCTAAAACACTTCATAGGTGAATTTCAGAACCCTAATTCGAGCTAGGTTGGTGGAAACCTGGTCGAGACCCTTCGTAAAACTGACGTCTTGCCTGGGTATTGTTATCAGAGACTCAGTCCAAGATATTTTGGATAAATCACACAAAACAATGCAAAAAGAACGGTTTCTTGACGCGTTCCAAAATGAATTTTACAGGTAAGGTCCAGACGCAGGTCTTACAGGCCTAGTCATAATAAGCTCTTAAATAAATGAAGATAAATCTATGTCCAGTCCTATAATGTGATTAAAATTGACAGCGATCTATAGAAGCATTTAAACTATCAGTATAGAAAAACAGGTTTTTCTTCTTATCTATGGCATAAGCTTTTTCCCTTGACCTGTCCGAAACAAGATCTCATAACAGAGAAATAATGAGTTTCACAGGCAACTAAGGGAGATAGAACAACAGGCTTATCGGGGCGTTTAAAATAAGCAACGGTAGGCCTAACCAATGTTCTACTTATATTCATTTTAATGCTGAACTGTATTGAAAATCTTCGCTTCGTCATGAATTTGAGAATGGCGGTTGAATTTAACGAATCTGAGACACACAGCGTAACGGGTAATCGGAATTTCGCAAACCCAACTCCCTGTTTTCACATACTGTGGCATTGTTTTATTTAAATAATTAATAAACCTTACTTTCTTATAACGAATGTGTTTTTTTTGCCGGAATTGTATTGAATGTATTACAAAAAATAACTCTGAAAAATATATCGGTTTCTTTGAAGCGGCTTTATAACCGCTTTACGACGTAAGAAATAATATGTAAACTATTAATCCGATCTGGTATAATCTGATATTCAATGCACAAAAATTGAATACTTAAGAGAAAACACCAAATACATAAACAAGAATTATTTTCCTGTCCTTAAATTAACTATTATTAATTAATAAACAGGTACATCATAGGTTTTTATAACTGAATGTCTTCTAGTGCGAAGTGCAACCTTTAAGAACAAAAACTCATTAACTTGTTACGTGCTACAAAGAGACTAAATCCCCTCCCCACCTATTTTCAAGGTATGCATTATCAATTTGAGCAGAAAATACCATATGCGATTGTAAATTATCATATCACAGTGTCAGTGTATATATGCAAAAACATCTCATTATTGCAAAATGTAATTTTTAATGAGTTTTTAAAAACAATATCGAATTAATGCGAAAATAAATTGCACATAAAATTGAAACAAAATAAAAATGGATGCAAGCGATTCGAAAACGCTATTTCCGTGGAATGCACGTGCTCCAGTAATGCTACATGTATTTGCAATATCATTCTTTGTTATTACAGGAATTATTGGTAATTCACTAATAATATACATCAAGACAAAGAGAAAAATTGTAAACGAAACGGATATCTATATTTTAGCATTGGCTTTTATTGATTTTATTTCTACAATCAATTGTATACAAATGGCGTTTTTAAATACATATGTGGTACAATATAAAAAATACAATCAACATTATGCGTTATTGCAAATGTTTGCAATATGGTCGTTCACTCAGTGGACTTTACAATGTTTACTAGTAGTTATAGCTTTAAATCGAGTTTATGCTGTGTTTCGACCCTATTCATATAGGTCTTCAACCAAGCGAGCAAAGATAGCAGTTGTTTTCATTTTTTGTATATGTTTGATAGGCGCTAGTAATGATTTCTTTCGATATCTGCCGGTCGGATTTAATATTATTAGAATGCTATTCGTATTGGGAATCGGCCTATTCCTTGCTTTGATACCCACGTCATATCTTGCGATTGCTGTTAAGTTACAGCTACTAAAGCGCAAAAACAATAAATATAAAAACACAACAAAGGAGAAAATAGATAAACGATCCACATTCACCGGTGATCCTTCTTTAGATCACAACTTAAAAGAGAAGGAATCGAATGAAATACCCGAAAGAGGAAACTCAAATACACCAGGTTTATCTATATCAGAGCTGAAAATGGACATCTATTCGATATCGAATGCTCAAGCCTACAAAGATAAACCATCACAAGAGAAGAAAAACACAAGTTTAAGCGGTAAAAAAAGATCAAGCACACGTCTTACCAAGATCCATGGTAAAACAGTAAAAATGTTTTTCTTCGTAACAGTTTTACTTTTTGTTTCGAATGTTCCGTTAATGTGCTTATTGGCAGGATTGACAGACTTTTTCTATATTATTTACTTTTCATACATAAACGCAAATTCAAATATTTTGGTGTACATTTGTTTTAATGCAGACTTTAGAAAAGAAGTTCATACTATCTTGAAAAAGGTCAAATCTTGTTTTCGAAAATGACATTTCATACTTCTTATGAATTTTACCTATACATATTGCATTTTAGTTTTGGGTGGTTTTAATTCTATTTGATCAATTGTTGTTATGTGAATGTTACGTACAGTTTTTTTTAGCAATTTACCTGTCAAAAACATAAGCCAAAGTTGTGAAAAAAAGATTAACTGGTTATGAATAAACTAAATGTACATTTGGTAAACGTTTTGGCAATTTTATCCAGATCCTCAAATTGTGATGACAAATTTAACCAAAAACTCCATGCTTAATGGATAGCGGTAGACTATATGATATTATGTTAGGGTTTGAATCTATTAATTTTTTTATGAAAATGTAGAACCATAAACCTGTATGTATCAACGGCTATAAAATTGTTTGTTTCTTCAAAGGTAACTTCGTTTCTTTCTTAGTCATAATCATATTTCATATATTAAACAATTAAGTGTTACATGTACGGTATATATAACAATCCGAACCACCATTATCGCAATAATCACCAGGATCCAACACAGACTTGTACTTTATTCTAACGTGGTTTTTATTCAGTATTGTAAAATATGAGGTAGAATCTAAGATGTTTGCTTTAAATAGAAAGTATGTACTGTTTACATTTTAGTCGATGTTGAAAGTTGTTAAGTAACATTGTTAATGAATGTTGAGTAATCTTCGTAATTTGACCATTTTCATTTACGTATTAATAAATCGTGAAAAAACTGTATTGGACAATTTCAGCTTTTGTAAACCTGAACAAATTTGAGGTGTCTGTCTAAGGCTGCGGTTACATAAATCACAAGCTGCGATTTCGGAGGTACGGTTTTCACTGTTTTCTGTGTAAATGAATTCGCAAGGAACGACAAAATAATCGTTTCTTGCGGTTTCATAAAATAAAACACAAAGAAAAACCATAAAAATCGCATGGTCCGAAATCGCAGCTCGCGATTAGTGTAGTCGCGGCCCAAGACTATCATTTAATACCGACAATAAGCAACCCATAACTATTCATGCCAAAAGAAAGTCTTAACATTACAATTCACTTACTTTCACGCTATACCATATAAGCAATATCTTTAAATTTCCTACCGTTAATATTTTCAATCCTAAATATCTCCGACTGAGCGCTAGTTGCCATGTTACGTTCTTACACAATCAGGCGACCAGTGTTCACACCATAGGAGTGATAGTGGTAATTAAATTGATCGATTTCCATGATTTTTTTTACGATTCCCAGGACTTTTTTTAAGACTTCCAGGACTCTAAAGTTAAAACGTACCCTGTAATAAGCCTTATCAAATAATTCCTTACCGTTTACATTCTCGATCCATCAAATCTCTGATTGAGCGCCAATGGCCATATTACGCTCCCGCACGATGAGGCGACCAGTGTCCACATCATACGAGTGGTAGTAGTAATTCAATTTATCCATTTCCAGGATTTTTAACCGTTTCTTAAGACTTTTCCAAGACTTCCAGGACTATGTATGCACACTGTTATAAGCATTATCTAAGAATTTCTTACCGTTTACATTCTCGATCCTGAAAATCTCCGACTGAGCTCCAGTTGCCATATTACGCTCTCGCACAATGAGGCGACCAGTGTCCACACCATACGAGTGATAGTAGTAATTTAACTTATCGATTTCTAGGATTTATTTTACCGATTTCCAGGACTTTTCAAGACTTCCAGGACTGTGTACACAGCATGTAATAAACATTACATTGTATGTACGAATTTCTTACCATTGACATTTTCGATCCTAAATATCTCCGACTGTGCACCAGTGGCCATGTTACGCTCTCGCACAATGAGGCGGCCAGTGTCCACACCATACGAGTGATAGTAGTAATTTGATTTATCAATTTTTAGGATTTATTTCCAGGACTTTAACAAGATTTCCAGGACGCAGCATGAAATAAGCATAATCTTAGAATGTCTTACCATTTACATTCTCGATCCGGAATATCTCCGACTGAGCACCAGTGGCCATGTTTCGCTCACGCACAATGAGGCGACCAGTGTCCACACCATACGAGTGATAGTAGTAATTTGATTTATCAATTTTTAGGATTTATTTCCAGGACTTTAACAAGATTTCCAGGACGCAGCATGAAATAAGCATAATCTTAGAATGTCTTACCATTTACATTCTCGATCCGGAATATCTCCGACTGAGCACCAGTGGCCATGTTTCGCTCACGCACAATGAGGCGACCAGTGTCCACACCATACGAGTGATAGTAGAATCGCACGCATTGAGCACCGGACACTGGCTGACAGTTGAGTTCGGCCATTTCACCCGGTTCGACGGGGCTGGAGGCTTCCAAGTATAAGTAGTAACCTGCAAAAATGAATTAATCATCATTTTAGAGTTTAATTTGCGTTATCTTTACGACATATAGCTAGATTTCCTCGACTTTGAAGGAGTTGACTTAAACATATTGTCAGACAAAAAGATTATAATAATGATGAACCGTTTTTTGGCATTACATTGTACATGTATATTGAAGTTTACCTATTTGAACGGAGGTGTTTGAAATTCATCAAATGTAAGGATTAAGAGTATTTTAGCCTTCTTTTATTTTTTATTTTGTAAAAGTACCATACCTGATGTTTTATACAATTTTTCGATTTAATCAATCAATATACGCTACATATATAGAATAGCCTAAAATAAAAATATGAAAAATATGAAAAAATGAAATAAAACCAAAACAAATAGCCTATAAATTACCATTTCCTGAAGTGTGGTCACCATTGGGCCCAGTATCTACACTGTCGGTTCCTCCCTGATTCCAAGTCCAATCCCTGTCGTCACTCTGGGATTGAGTGCAAGTGCATAGGTTCTCGTCAAAATCGCATTCGAATATGGGATCTAATAGAAAAAGAGATGACTTATACAAAACATGCCCGATAGGTTTACGTTTTTAAAGCGTATCACGCTATAACCTGCCTTATCCATCAAGGAGTCCGATTCTAAGATTTTACTATATCAAATAAATGAAATAACTTAACGTCCAAATAAAAAATACAATACGATGCAATCAATATAATTAGGTGATAATTACAATAGATTTAAAGATACACGTCATACATACACGCACAATACTTAAGTTACAAATTGCAAATCGGGTCCCTGAATACTTCCCAAAAAAACAATTATTAACTAAGTATCTTGTTATAGAAGCTTTTATTATCAACAAGTTTTACCCGTGGGTATAGGCGTCGGCGGCGTCGGTTGGCCACATTCATACTTAACCACAATATCATCGATGGCAATGTCTCCTTGGAAACCGTTGCCTCGCGTTGCTATGAATTCGAGGGTCAAGGTCGTAGAAGGGAAGTTGGCCTCTGCATACTGCCAGGCATTGACTGTTAAAGGAACATTATTAATAAATAAACAAAGGGCCATAAGCTTTATTCAATGCATACATGTACGTATATGGATCTAGTTGTAGCTATGAAATCTGGAGATGAAAAATTAATTGCTATGAAAAGTATCACGCTTATTCTTAAAAGTTGATCAAACAAATATACATATCTATAACGTTCAAACAAGTTTTTTTTTTGTCACTGTATAATTTCAAAAACTGGATATCTCTTCAACTTATCAACATATGAGGAAAAAAAAACATTAAACCAACAGATCGAATAACTAATAATCAAGAACTAACATGTATTTTAAAAATGTATTTCCATTTAATAAAAACAGATTCATTCAAACATCAGATGAACACATCATGATGACATTTCAAAGTTTCATGGCTGTGAAAACATACTCACAATCGACAGAGCTTATTTGAAAGATTCTTATCCGTTCTCCAGACTGCATATTGGCCATCACGATGAGATCTCCAGTGGCACTGCCATACGAATGCCACCAAAATGTGACACACGTGGCACCGAGAACTGTGGGCGATATCAAGGAGGCCGTGTCGCCTTCGTTGATGTTGGAGGCCTCGAGGTGAAGATAATAACCTGGAGAATGAGAAATTTTTCTGTTAAGACTTATTTGTTTTAGAAAAAAACTATAGCCGGTAAAGCGTTGTCTAAAGCTGAGATAAAATTAACGTTTTGCTAAAAAATGGATTAGTTAAACAAATACTCAAATTTTAACGTGAATGAGTGAATTTTGTTGCTCAAACGACTAAGGGGTTTCGATTCCCTAAAGATACATTTATATTGAGAAGGAGTGGGGGATGGATAATCGGCGGTGAAGGGTATAGGTAGACTGAAAGCTATCGTGGATTCAACCCTGAATCACATTCCACCGGTATATTCGCAATATAAAGTAGGCGTATAATTTACTACATTACTATTCAAAATAAATATTTATTTAGTTAGTTCACTGCATATAACGAATATTTTCTTTTAACACTCACAAAGTTTATTTAACGTCCCCAGATCGAAATGCAGGGATGCATTTTGGCCAGTCAAAAACTTTCGCCAATGGGCGCACTCCTTTTCGAAAAGTGCGCTCGTGATTTTTACAGTGCGCCCACTGATATATATTCAAAAGTAAGAGCCATATATCAAGGCAAAATCCTATTTTAACTACCATAGTTGACCAGTCTCCAGTCAGATTTTATTCCCTGCCCCCCCCCCCCC
>LQRL01029833.1:11433-24325 GCA_001703475.1 Hydroides elegans
TTCTCTATGTGTCAACTATATGTCCTCTATGCGGCGGATATTAATTTGTACGAAGTCATAAATAATGTATTTTATTTTAAACGAATGATTAAGTATTGTTACAAGTCAAGAAGTTTATTTCTTGTTCGACATTCGCTTGGTTATAGTTGAATGAATAATTAAAATACCCATATAAGGCTGGCAAATCAATGAACCAGCTACCAATAATATCCATTATATATTGAGCCTCCTTCCGATTTAATAAAACTGAACCTTCATGCCATGTTAACATACCTTGAGCTCAATGCCTTTAATTCCCTTAATGTATAGGACAGATTACGAGGTCAGTCCTTAGTAAAGTAATGGGCAATTTCGAGGCGCCTGTTCAATTGGTTTATCAATGCAATTGACCATGTTTTTGGTCTGGCTTAGTTTACAGTCCATTTATCAAAATATACTGGATCATGATCGAAAAGGAGCCGTAAATTTAACATTTGCTGACCTGTGCTGCATCTCTCCTTTCCCTTTTCATTACCAAGGCCCTTGAAGGGCGGGTCGCTGCATCCCGACTTATATAATCTTCCTATTTCATCGGTTCATATTTACATATTGTTCCTCTTTTCCGTTTCTCAGTGGCGGGGCGCTGCATCCCCACGTTCGTCAAGAAGGTGATCGACAAAGCGGCGGACGCGGGAGAGACGATCGTCGACCAGTATAATCAGACAGTCAGCGACGACGATGTGGAGAAGGGAAGCAAGTAAGTTCTCGCCAGTTTTGTGTGGGAAAGGGAAGAGGAAGGCTTGAAAGATATGTGTGTGTGACACGTCGGCTGACTAAAGAATCCCAATTTATATGCAGGGTAGGGAGGTTTTAGGCCTAAATGCATCAAACAATTTGTTCTCATTATATCAAAACTCACTGATATTTACAATATTGGGTGCGTTTCTTTTTATTCAGAAGTTTCAGAAGTTTAAGAACTTTAAGAAACTTAAGAAACTTCAGACAGAGTGTAAAAAGAAACGTATTGCGTCTGAATGTTCTGAATTTTTAAGGTCAAGGTTAGCTCATCACTTTTTCTTCATTTTCTGTACAAAATAGTGTTCAAACAATTATAAAATTTACTAAATAGTTATTTGGAATATACAATGTCACAAAATCACCAATTATAGACAACAAAACACAAAATTTAATTATCGATTTGCGAAAACAAAAACTGTTCTTGATATTCCGTGTTTAGTAAAGCTACAAAGGCGGTTTAGGTATGAAATGCCTTTTTTTTTAATATGTATGGTTTTACACATAAATGGTCCCTCTTGATGATTCCATATAAAACCACTTTTGGGAGCATTATCAGTACTCTTTATATTGATCTGTCTCTGTGTAGGTTCCTGGCGTTGTTCTTGAGTGTGGAGGACTACGGACGCAATGTCGTTGCCGACGTCAGAGCAACCTGGGTTATGATCATCGTGTAAGTAAAACATTTGACTTTCCACTTCGAATGGCAATATACTTTTACAATTACAATGTATGATGTTCATACTTCTAAGTGATTCCACGATCTAGACGTTGTATCCACAATCTAGCTCATACTCAGATTTATACATTGGACGCGATACCATGCCACCTCGACATGCTGCCTGTTTTGCAACAGCATTCTTACCATGCCCTTCATATTGTCTTCCCTCAATGTAATCCCATACTGCATGTACATGTTAATCCTTATTTTTCGTTGTTTAGGGGCCTGTGTCTGGCGATGGTGTGGTGCTTCCTGTGGATTGTTATTATGCGCTGGATCACTGGGATTATTGTGTGGCTCACTATTATCGCCCTACTCGTCACGCTCGGCATATGTAAGTAAAATATATATTAAAATAAAAACAATATCTGTGACGTCTCGATCTATTTCTCTCTCTATCTATCTATCTATCTATCTATCTATCTATCTATCTATCTATATGTCCATCTATCCGTCGCTCTCACTCTCTCTCTTTCTCTGTGTCTATCTCTATATGGCTCTCGAGCTATCTCTCTTTCTCTCTCACTCTATTTATCTAGCTATCAATCTGTCTGTCTCTCTCTCTCTCTTTGAATCTATCGGTCTCTCGCTTTCTCTCTCGCTATCTCTCTCTCTCTCTCTCTCTCTCTCTCTCTCTCTCTAAAAAAAGCTAAGCGATAAGTTAATTGTCTTATGCAGTCATCTAGTTTACAAAAGCTATAAAAACATTGAATAGATTTTTTGTCGTATCTTCTAGCCACTGCGATCTGCTTCTGGAAGTACGACCAAGTGAAGAACGAGCCAGAGAACAACGGTGCCTTCACGTTTACGACCAACCTCAACTACTACTTGCACCTTAAGGAAACCTGGCTCGCTCTCGGTATGTATCTGTCAATATCCGTTAAAACTAACAATGATGAACAAACTCTAATCCACAAAATGTTAATCTTTAGGTGTTGGAGTGCTGGTGCCACTGATATGATATATCAGACTAAACGGGGTCGACAACAAGTTCTTTCTTTGTATAACATATTAAAAGGAACGAGGGCGCGCCTGATAGAAGAAAAACGAAACGACGTTCTAAGTGGCAATTCACAAAATACCTGGATTCTTCTACTCTTTAAAATAGACATAATCGTGTTTTGCTTAAACCACGCCTAACTTCTGAAACTTCTGTAACGAACACCCTAAGATTATATTGACAATATACAATTGTATGAAATTTCTTATCATTTGAACAGGCATCATCGCTGGCGTCCTTTTCCTGATCGTGCTCCTCGTGGTCATCGCTCTCTTCAACCGCATTCGCATTGCCATTGAACTCATCAAGGAAGCAAGCAGGTGAGAGGGCGCTGAAAGGGTGGTTAGGGTCAATAAATGGGATTATTTTATATGTATACATATATATATGTATATGCAATTGAATAAGTTCAAAGTTTTCCAATCCATTGCGTGCCGAAGGTTGACGTGTTGAAAGCGCTTTTAGTCACGCTGGCCTTAGGGAATACACTTGTTAGTAAACGGCCTTATAAAAAAAGATTACTGAATACTCGGAATATTACAAATGTGATTTATCAACCTGATATAGGCCTAATAATTCACCAAGATGGAGCTTATTGTTATACCGTTTTCTCCTTTAACCGAGCAATAAGCAACATGTTTTTCGTTCTCTTCTGGCCCATCTTCCCCTTTTACCTGCTAATATGATGATGATGATGATCAAACACAATATACATCCTTATATACATGTATTCAGCATAAACGATCCTTTTTGTAATCCTATTTCCCTCCTTTCATATCCACAGGGCCATTAGCAACATGATCTTCGTTCTCTTCTGGCCCATCTTCCCCTTCTTCCTGCAAGTGTGTGTCATCTTCTACTGGGCCGCCTCCGCCGTGTTCCTCGCGTCCGTCGGTCCGTCACAACACTCGGCCGTTAATCGGTCGTCGTATACCAATGCGGATGGCGAGATTGTGCACTGGGTGGAGGATTTGAATAGCCGCGTGCCCTGCGACCCGGATGTAAGTGAAATGATATTTTTAAGAAATACACACCCTTGGTTAATCTTCCTTTTACGATCATATATCAAAGGATTTGAATAGCCGCGTACCCTGCGACCCGGATGTAAGTCAATTTATACATGTACATCCCCCGGAAGATATATACAAGTACCTACCCATACCCGAACACTCAGGGCCAATTTCACAGCCTAAGTCTAGACCAGGTTCCCGTTTGTTTTAACATTGAAACCTAGTCTAGACTAAGGCTGTGAAATTGGCCCTCAGTGTCTGATTATCGTAGCCAGCATGACAATAAATCATATGCTCTCGACATAATTTTAAATAATACATGTTTTAATGAAGGAAATACTTTTGAAGGGTCATCATGTTACGTTATATTTTCTCTTTTGATTGAGTATACTTTTGATTTATTGCAGAAAAATAACACTGAAGGTGATATTTGCCAGTTTATGCGATACGGAGGAAAAGAGTAAGTATAATCGTCTTTTGTATATGCCTTATGAAATTGCAAATGAAAACAAAATATTTACGAATACTTACACCGTATCCGCTATTGCATAAGTAATCTTTTAAACATGTCCAAGCTCGTGACCATAAGCAGGGGGATATTAACTTCGTAACGACAACAGTGGTATTGCATCTTTCTAAGCCTAGATTTAATATACTGATTTATAAACATATATTGAATTCCTTAATAATGAAACAAATGTCAATCCCTTTTCTAGGTACATTGATATTGATGTTATTAGCATTTATTGAATTCCTTAATAATGAAATAAATTCCAATCCCTTTTCTAGGTACATCCCATATCTGCAGGCTTTCCAGCTGTTCATGCTCTTCTGGGTGCTCAATTTTTTCGTCGCTTTGGGCCAAATGACCATGTCGGGCGCCTTCGCCTCGTACTACTGGGCATTCCGCAAACCCAAGGACATCCCGTTGTTCCCCGTTAGTGCTGCGCTATGGAGATCTGTCAGGTAGATGCTCTTCTCCATTTTGCAATCTTGCAAAGATGTTTTTCATCACTTTTTTATGTTTGTGTTATGCCCATTGGATGCGCAGATTCATAAAGTACACATCGACATTTCGAATGTCTTGATACTTGTAAGTTAAATTAATGGTGATTGATATACCAAAATGAAATAAATAAAAACAATCTTATATGGCACTAAACATGTATATAAAGTTACATGTATTCGACTCAAATACGAAATAAATTTATTTTTCACCACCACCCTTTTCTTCTGTTAAATTCTCAGCACTAAGTCTTTTGCGTGTTTTTTGTTCTGATATCTAACCATCTACTTTTCCTTAGGTATCACATGGGCACAATGGCGTTCGGCGCCCTCATCCTCGCCATCGTGCAGATGATTCGCGTTATCCTCGAGTACATGGATCGCAAGCTCAAGGGCAAGGAGAACCCGCTCGCCAAGTTCATACTCAAGTGAGTAGACTAAGGGGTCTATGGGGAAGGGGCTTCTCTTATTGGACTTAGGAGCAAGTGTACTTAGTTCTTAGTCTTAGTACTTAGTTTCGGTTCCTAGTCTAGGACAAGAAAAACCCGCTCGCCAAGTTCATCTTAAAGTGAGTAGACCGAACCCCGAGGGTTTTCCTTCGCGAAGGATGCGTCAATTTAAGTCTGGATATATGAACAGTATTTGTCTTTGTTTAATACAAGGAGAACCCGCTCGCCAAGTTCATCCTAAAGTGAGTAGACTAAGGGGCCCATGGGGGAGGGGCTTATCTTATTAGGTTGAGGAGCAAGTGTACTTAGTTCTTAGTCTTAGTTCTTAGTTTTGGTTCTTAGTCTAGGACACGAAAAACCCACTCGTCAAGTTCATCCTAAAGTGAGATCAAGGTGGCTACCTACGCGAAGGGTGTATCAATTTTAGTCAGGATATTTGTACATTATAGATCTTAGTGCAGTGCTTAGGAGAAGTTCATTCTTAAGTGAGTATATATATACTGGGGCATCCCTTCATGAGAGTATAGGGTTACTTTGGTCTTTCTTTGAGTCCAAGAAAAACCAAAGTAGCCTACACCTATTCAAAGACTTCGAAAAAATACTTTCTACCCCCGCCCCTTTGTTTGAGGAATATATGAAGAAGGCTAGGAAAAAGTGTTATTTATTGTGCGTCTATTTAAAATTGAAGAAGTTACAGTTTTTATAGGGAGAGGAACGTTTATCTTTAAGCCTTATGATTAGACATTTGTTGGCTATCAATTGGTACGAAAAGGTTTCTCTTTGTTCACGACTACTAGACATATGAAAATACTCATTGTATAGTCTTTGTCCCTGTGTTATAAATTATTCATCAAAACATATTATGCAAAATAATAATCTCTGTCATTTCGCGATTGATTCTTTCATGCGCGACCTATATTGATTAATAGTGGATTAAGCGACCACACATATTGGTAATTAATAATTGACGGGTTAATAACGGTCACTTTTCAGTTATACAAAGTAAACCTAAAAAAACAACAGAGATTAGTTGTGGAAGTGGAATAACAAACTATGAAAAAATGAACTATATTTGACTTCTTTGTGAAAGAACATGCCAAATTCACATGTTACTTACATTTTATATGCAGTCCAGTTGTTTGTTATATTTCGCTATGTCATTTATGATAATTAATTTACCCTATTTTGATTTTCAGATGCTTGAAGTGTTTCTTCTGGTGCTTGGAAAAGTTCATTAAATTCGTCAACAAGAATGCATACATTATGGTAAGATCGACATTCCTTTTTGATTTTATGATTTCATATTTTATCCTCTTTAGCCATCTTTAAATATGTCGTGTAGCTAAACAAGTGGATCAATCGCATCAATCGTGTATTCTGATTTTATCAGAATACACAACTCTCCTTTCACAAGCTATTAACTAAGCAGCGTATCAAATTTTTCATACATTTTTTTAATTTTATTTAAAAAAAACACAAGAAGCCTTTCCGAGCTTCCAAATTGTCCATGTGATGAAATAATTACGTCACCATGGTGATTTGCATATTTCGGCGACCGCCTGCTAGGGACCTCAGGCTTCGCATTCGTTGCCACCCTTGCGGTACCCACTTGGCAAATATTTCCGGTATTTTCCTGAAAACATGAAGTATTATTTACATGTAGCAAATTATCCCTTCTGTTTTGCAGTGCGCGGTATACGGAAAGAACGTTTGCGTCTTCGCCTTTACATCCACCACCAAAATAATTACTCTCCCTCCGATCTTTTGCTATACACATACATATTGTTATTTATATTCTAGTGCGCGGTGTACGGCAAGACTATTTGCGTCTCCGCACACGGCCTTCGACCTCATATTCCACCCGACCCAGTGCTAACCCGCTTTTCTTTTAATTTATTTCTTTCATAATAAATAACCCAAAATAAATGAATAAATAAACTCTTTCTTGCAGTGCGCGGTGTACGGCAAGAACTTTTGCGTCTCGGCCTTCACGGCCTTCAGTCTCATCTTCTCCTAAACCATAACTAAACCTGCCCATATATTGAATCCATTTCTTTCAGAATGAATAACCCAAAATAAATGAATACATTCTTTCTTCCAGTGCGCGGTGTACGGCAAGAACTTTTGCGTCTCTGCCTTCACGGCCTTCGGTCTCATCTTCCGCAACATCATCCGCTTCGCTGTCGTCGACAAAGTCACCGACTTCGTGCTCTTCGTTTGCAGGCTCTTCGTGGTCGTCGTTGTTTGTGAGTTACACTTTGTGTTTATTACATGGATGAAGCATATGTGCAGAGTAATATCGCCCGCGCAATATCACAATTTGATATCGTCCGGTTTGTGAAGCAAAGAATACAGTTTATGGTGACAACAGATGGATACTAATTTTAAAAGCGTATTATAAATGAATGTCATCCGTTTAACACATTTTTGACCCGACCTTAGCAGTTTGGCAAAATTATACACTGGTGAAATCGGATTATCGAAATCTGAAATTGCCTTATGATATGTTTAAAAGCATAATTCGAATCTCCATAGCAATCCTATTTAAACCCTGATTTCCTATATATTGAAAATATATGAACATTGCGAATATGTGTTGCCTATACATGTGTTGACTCTGTGTGGTAATTTGTGTTGCAGTCCTAGTGTCCTTCAGCTTCTTTAGCGGTGACCTGGCCAAGCGCGTGCCAATCGGCTCCATCTCGGATTATGTCAAGGAGTACACGCCCGAACTCAACTACTACATCACCCCTGTGCTCGTAAGTAGCATGTTTTTATTATCTCGTGTCATGCCCGTTTACATTGACATATTGAATCAGACATAATTGTATCAGCCTGTTATGATCGCTAATATATTTGTTGCAATTTCATGCTTCTTTTTATCAAAGGTTGAAATTTAACAATAACTATCATATCACCCCGGTGCTCGTAAGTTGTAGCCCAAACATTTTGCTGCAAGCCTTTCTTATCCCATGCATAGAATAAAACATAATTACTGTAGTGCTAGCCTGTGAATTTGATTATTCCATTTTTGTATCTGTTTGCAGTTGATCTCGTTCGGCTCGTACATCATCGCCGCTTGCTTTTTCGCCGTCTACTCGATGGGTGTCGAAACGCTTTTCCTTTGTTTCCGTGAGTAATCCCGTCCTTTTACTATAAGAAACCACTTTGTGCTTTAAAACCGTGTTACATATGCTATGTAAAACGCAGCTTTTTAGTACCTTTCAACATGTATTCTTTATGAGAAAACAAGAAAATAAGCGTTTTATAACGCAACTAGCGTTTTTGAGTTTCATGACCATGTTCATCAAGTACAACTCAAGGCTCTCTACCTTATCAATAAATATGCAGCAGTGATCAATTCCTCTAATACATGAACATGTAAGCCCATTCCATAAATTCGACCAAATATTGACACCATCCCAATCCCAATTGCTTTCATTACAAGACCCGACCCTCGTATATGATTTGATATGTCCATAGCAGTTCACGTGTATATTCGAATTTGACCCTTCCTTGTTCTAATGCATGAACATTTAAGCCCATTCCATGAATCCGACCAACTATTGACCCCGATTCCTTTTCCTACTTGCAGTACAAGACAGTGAAGTGAACGACGGCACCGAAGAGAAGCCGTACTACATGAGCAAGAATCTGCTCAAGATCCTCAGCAAGAAGAACCAGGAGAGCGTGGCCGAGAAGAAGGAAGAGATTCTCTAGTGCGGATCCTCTTAAGGACCAACAGCCCAAAACTCCCTGATCCGGAGCCACCTTGCCCTCCATCGTCTTAGCGTCCTCATACTTCCGCTTCCCACAGCCCCTTACCCTTAGCGGAGAAGAAAGAAGAGATCCTCTAGTCGATTCTCTTAAAGACCAAAAGCCCTTCTCCCCAACCCCACCACAGTCCCCTACCCTCTCTCGTCCCGCCCACAAGTCCACTTCCTTTTCTTGTCTCGGCTTCCTAGTCGTCTTAACGACCCACCCTCTTCCCACCACTGCCTACTCGTATCAGCTTCCTAGTTGTCTTAACGACACACCCCTCCTCATCCCTCTTCCTTTCCTAGTTTCAGTACCCCATACCCCCTCCCTCCCTTTAGCCAAATTCCTCTCCCTCGTCTTAGCTCGTCCTAGTCGTCTAAACACCTACCCACTCCCATCTCCCTCCCCCACAACCCAACTCCCCCCTCTCGTCCAGGCGATATTCAATCCGTCCAGTTGATGTCAGATCCGTCCTGCCACATCTGCTGGCATTCAGTGCAAATACTCATTTTACACACATTTGTGGACTCGTTTTAGGATTTTATCAAATGTAATTATATGATTTAAAGTATGAAGTATGTTTTAGGGAATTATGTTACGTGTCTTCACATTTTATACGATTTTAAGTTGGATTTTTGTAGGCAATTATGTTAGGTGGCTATAAATTTTAATTGTGATTATTTACTTGAATAAGTAGGCTATTTTCAACAAACTTTTGCGTTTCTAGCGCAAAATTCCTATATTGTACATCCATTGACGCGTTGATTTCTTTATTGAGTTGGTGATGTATATTTACTTCGTTGAGCATATAGGTGCTAAATTGTTAATAAGAATTAAGGTAAATTGACTGACATACTCTTATCGTAGCCTAAGGCATTAGCTCTATTTGAGTTAAATTTGAGTCTCATAAAACATTAAACATGCATTGTTATTATTTTGAGCTCATTAGGAATATTATTTAATACTGAGCATAGAATAAAGAGTCTTGCCATTTTTTCCGCTCAACAGTTGAATGAATGTTAAGACTTGTAATAAGTAGATGTATTGTTGATCATCGATATGTTATCGAGCAGATGTAATATATGTATATATAATTTTATGTTTTTATCGTTTTTTTTATTCATTATTTTCATCATAAATCGCTATACCAAGTTCCTGAACTAGCTTATCCGTTAAAGATACACATAAACATGTTGTATGAATACAAAATATTGCATAGTTTAAGTGGTAATATTATGTTCATATAAAAACTAAAGGGACACAATCTCGCATTGCAAAATATGCATTTAATTGTTATTTTCAGTAATGTGACATGTACCATTATGCCAACTTATTTTAAATTTTCGATCGCGCAAATTGAGTTTTCAAACACTTTAGTATGTAATGCAATATAGCGTTTTCTGTGTCGATTTACCCCCTACGCATGTTCTGAGTATACTGACAAATTATTCCTAATTGTTTTCAATATTTTTTTTATATGTAGCCTTACTGTGATGATATAAGTTTCTGTGATTGATAAAAACTGTAATATATATGCAATGTCTGTTTGTATTTATGGTTTAAAAAGAAAGAAAGTGAATTTTACGTAATTGTTTTGTAGGCAAACATCACCACCGTTCGTAACTGATACCTTGTTCTGATATGTTGATTATAGGTATATCATATTTACATATTAACATAGTTAATGTGTTTAAATAAAGTCAACCTCCTTGCAGTGAGAGATTTCTTAACGAGCATATGAGTGGAATAAGGTCAAATAAGGGTCTGGTCACATTCGAAGCTTTTTCGAGTTTTTATCCCCTAACAAACTTTTCCAATGTATACCTTATTTGAAACCCAAAGAAACGCGACTTTCTTAAAGAACACAAGGAGCGTTTGGGTAGCGTTTTTGAGTTTCCCATTAGAAAAAGATTTGTAAACAAAATTTGTTAGGGAAAAATGGTCGAAAAAAGCTTCCGATATAGCCTGGCCCTTAATGTATGCTGAGCTTACCATCGACTTGGGTTCCATGATGATCAACTCGGAGAATTTGTATAGTTCGGAATAAATTCATATAAACAAGAAACTAAAAGTCGATTTTGTCGTACTATGATAATCGATTTCATGTTTGTTCATGTTAATGCCTTTTGATTTTTTTAAACAGAAAAAATAAGGCTGGTCTATAATCGAAACATCTAAAACACCTATGTTAAAGTGAGATTATAATTATATTTATTTATGTTTATTTAATGTGCATGTTGAATATTGAAGAGTTTTTTTAGAGAATAAAGAGGAATCTCTATTTATTATTTTACTTTTACTCCTTTTCCATCGAGCTAACTCATCAATCTTAATTTTCTAATATATAAATGTAGACTTTAATGGATTCAATAATGATGAATTTATCAAAAATCGCATTTGGTGGTCTAATGCTGTAATTGTGTTGTTACATTGGAAACTTGTTCGAGTTTTTCATACTAACAAACCCTGTCTTTAATGAATATCTTGTGGGAAACCTAAAAGGCGTCTAGCGTTAAAAAGGGTGCCATTTTCCGTGTTTTTAGTCTTCCATAAGAAATACATTATACGGCGGGGGTTGTCATGGAAATAAAGCTTTAAGCGGTTACATATGTGACCAGGTCCTAAGAGATAAAGAAATAAATCTAAATCCGTTGCAAGGCTGTTCCGGATGGCAACGTGGCCGTTAATAATTAACAAACAAAAACTAATGTTAATAGTTTATGAACAGTGTTAATGAACATATGTATCAGATCCAGGATGCTTGCTTTTAGCAAGCAATGTGGTAACCTAATACAACAACGTCATTTATAAGTCATTCACAAAATTAGCACTCCGGTGACACCCTTTAAACAAAATTTGATGAAACATTTGTTTGTTAAGGATTCCAAATAAATCTTACGTAATGGAATTAAAATATTCTTGTTTGTTTAAAAAAATACATAAATACTGATTTGCTTAATTTTGAAATAAAACTTCATATGTAGTATTTTAGTATAGGTGGTGATTAAGTATTTCATATGTTAATATACGGAAAATTAATGGTCCAATTATTAAAATTAAATTTTCGATAGATCCATATAGGAAAATAAACAAATCATGGCCATCTGTAGTTTTAGGTGTACCTGAAATTGCTCTTTTTCTCATTTATCTATACCATACCACCTTTTGTCAGTCTAAGATATCCATACTTATCTGCAATCATTGTCTCCGTGGCAGATGTTATATATATTTACAACATTAATCAGGTTTGTGAATATTATATGGACATTGCAGTTCTATGTATCATGAGCAAAGTTCTGTAGAGGCTTTCCGATAATTTTCAGCATAGAAAAACAAAACTTTTTTTTCATCGGACAAATAAAACAAAATATGTTTTCATTAGACAAATGCCATAGATATATAAAAAGCTATATTCTCGGTTTACCATATGCCGAAATCACACACATTAAATATGACATATTAGATTGAATATCAATCGTTCTAACCAAGCTTGAGGAAGCGGCGGAATATTCAAATATGGAGGAAACTGTAATGTGCATTGTGTCCGTGTTAAAGTGTTGAAAGTAACTTCAATGGATACTGATGATATAAAATAAATGGATGCGGATGCATGGTTATTGATAAAATATATCATTTTATATATGGATTTAGATAACATTTTCTAAATAGCAATAATACATATATGAAGATAAGAAATTTTAACATTGGAATTATGCTTTAAATATGGAGAAAATAATGAATATGTGTGTTATGCTTCATATATAGAAAGAAACAATGAACACTGATACTTCACTTAATATATGGAAGAAATCAAGAATTAACACTGATCTTACACTTAATACTTGGATGAAACGAAAATGAACATTAGTGTAATATTAGAGGCCATTGTAATTCTGACTTTGAATCTTTTTCTTGGTTTCACGAATTTGGTTGGCAACTCGTTAGTTATTTTAGCTTGGTTATGTTCCAAGGATTGTAGGAATCCACTGGGTTTGCTGCTCGTTCAACTGGCTATTTGTGATCTCGGCGCTCTTTTTAGAATAATTCAAAATTGTTCAGAAATTGTTAATTATTTGCTATTTAAACACGAAAACTCGTCTTTAGTTCAAACCATTTTCTGTCATATTGTAGTGAATTCAGGGTTGTTTTATTATGCTGCTGAAGTTTTCACTCA
>LQRL01029854.1:0-12441 GCA_001703475.1 Hydroides elegans
TTTGATACACTTAAAGACTCTATTGTGAAAAATGTATTGTCACCCGTCATTGAATATCGTAATATTGTGATGTTAGTGAAAGTGTAAATACCAAGTTAATTACATTTTGTTAATCAGTATTGATTGAAGTTGATTATGTGAAAATTTCATTTGAAAACGTCAACGCATTAAAAAGTTATAGGCCCAAACACCCACCAGAGCGTTATTTTTTTTGAACACGTTATATTACCTGCATAAGAATCGAGTGCACTTCCCTTTTGCGATGTCGTCTCTGGTAATTCGTGTAGAATTTAGGTTTAAACAACATGTTAATTGCACTGGTTATTAATTCAGTGGTGCCAACGCTCACATATCTTACCCGTATTTGGTGTGATTTGTAAGTCAAACTGTTGCTGTATTCTAGAATAGATATTGTGCTTTAAAATAGTCGGTGTCTCACCCTTACACAGTAGAACATAACTGCATTTTAACTCAAATAGAAGCTCAATACAATTGACCTTGATAAGCTGTTTTATGGGAAAAAGTAAATGACAAAGAGAACAGAAACAAATCGCGAAAGGGGATTTCCACCTACAAAGCTACTCATAATACCATGAACTATTTTCTTTATAATGTTTGCCAAAGGAGTTGAGAGCCAATGTTATTTGTAACTCTTATACTGATTTCACAGTTTGTGTTTTATTGTTTGTATATATGAGTTGCCTATGAATATATTGCCATGTAGTTAGTATTAGATATGTGCTTGTCCATAATAACTATCCTGTTTGTAAACATTGGCATATGTATAGAACAGATATTGTATAGAATATCTTATTTTATATATTCATCTCTGGCAATGGACATCAAATGAACTTATGCGATAAGGGATATCAATTTATAAGAAAATAAGCTTAGGCTGTTGAGATCTAAGCAAATACGCTATAAATTGATGCCAACGATATCATAAACAAAACTTAAACTGCCGTCTATGTAACGTCTTCAATGTCATTTGAGTGCAAAAATCTTTATTTCTATCAATATCGGCGACATGATGACGATATAAACACATTAATCCAATTATAAACTGCATATACCTGTTGTGGACACTAAAAACTGCTAAAACGCATAATAATTATTAGCAATTAAAGATAGTAAGCTTAATATACATGTAATAAGCTTAATAGACTTCCTTACCTATACGAAACAGTCTTTCACCGTTGCCAACATGGTAGTAAACACTGTATGCTATTAATGGAAGGCTCCATGGGAATGCATGTTAAACCGATGAAAAATTATTTCAAATGAAAATGTTAAGATTGTCATGTAACGTAAATGAGTGTATTTTGTATAGACCCATAACGTATTATGACATTGAATCCTTCAAGATAACACGAGATAACTTCCAACCTAAAAGCTCAAACGACTAACCGAAAAATATAATTTTGAATATGTTTAAAACTAAATAAATATAAATGAAAAATACTCTCAAATCAATCAAATATGTTTTTGCACTGAACCCTTTCAATCGACTCCATTCACCCGTGAATTCTGGACGTAACATACCATGTACAATGAGATCCAATCAAGCGAGTTCCAATTTTTACTGCACTAAAAATACCAATGCTATTTAGTTGGCAGCGCTAACAACAACACTCCTTATTAATCTCCCACAAAAACTTGGTTCTTAGACAATGGTAAGCCCCGGGCAAGATGTCTCCACTAGGGCCTTGGAATATAAATGTCAGAGACCATTTCGGGGCGCCCGGGTTTTAGCCGTTTGCGTAATAGAAGTAAGGTATCGTGCTCACTTTGTGCACTGTAACATAGAAAATAGAATATATTTTGTTATTTGGTTAACTGTATCATCAGCTGTGTGCATCTTTAAATGGGTGTATGAGTTTCTATGATAAATTATTATGAACCAAAACGGTTTTGAGAACGCCGTCTAGAAAGTGTGTTGCGATGTTTTTTCATGTTTTTGCACGTATCTTGTCCTTTCTTACATGCATTCAAAAGAGCACAACCCTGATAAACTATTATGAGCACGAGGTGCTTACAGAAATTAGGGCAAAATTAGGGACCGTGGGTGGGCAGTTTTACGGGCTCCCGCGAAATGTCAGTCGTCGTTACGTCTTTACTTTGTTCTTTATGAATAAACAAGGACAACGCAAAGATAGTAGTAGTAATGGATAGCTTAAGGAACAATCCAATAATGGATCTCGTATATTGTCCAAAGATCTGGGTTATATTTTGATACTTAGATAATTAGATAAAATGCGGAAGCATTTTGTGTTAGAGCCATATTGAATTGTTTGATATTGGTAGCATGGATAATATTAATATATATTTGTATCTACATGTAATTAAATCGAAGATGTAAATTGCTAAAACATTTATTTACGGTTACCAGCAATGCCAACATTTTATGCGCATAGAAAGTTGGATTTAAATATCATAATTTGTCAACCAATCCACCCCTGGCCCTCCCCGGAGGCCTTTGCTCAAGGTTATCATTCCTGACAAGTTCGAACTCCTAGCACGCTATCCACGCCCACTCTAGCTAACACGAACGACTCCTTCTCACAACAACCACAAATTAGACCCCAATTACCCAAAGGTCTTATTCGAAATGGAAACTGCAAATTTGAAATGCTCTCTCTAATCTATTCTCATGACCCAACTAAATTGATGTGGTTTGGCAGTTTTGATGGAAGAAATGTGTGATTGAAGGAAGAGAAAAGGAAGTTTGACGTTGAATATTCACAATTTGGTTATATGTTCATTAAAATAATCGTCCATAATTCTTATTAGATTGGCTAAGAGTCTGCTTGATATTTTACATGATTCATTAAACCACCCCTGTTACGGGTTGTATAATATAAACCATCATATATTTTATAATATCGAAGTCCTTTATAATTATCTCATTAAATTATTATCATAGGAAGTGAGTACCTGTGTATATCGGGTACCGTATGTATCTATCAAATTACATGAACTTACTATTCACAAAAAAGCGACAATGAAAACTCATTGGTTTGAGTATCGATATATAGCTTCAATAAAATATTTCGAAAGAAAAGAAATATCGAAATGAACAACAAAACAAACAAAAGTAAAAGCCAGACGCGAATTAGTTTCTTCATTGTCCGCTTTGCGGTTATTGGCTTTTCGTCAATCGATTCATTTTCTTTTCTTTTATTTTACTCACGGCTATAAATATCAGTACGTAATTGCTGCCTGAGAAGGTGTCAAAAATAATAGATATCGCTGTAAGGGTTCTTAAGGGAACTTATACAAAGCAACTAGACAGTTTCTGACATTTGCAAGTTTCCGAATCCAGAAACACCTCGTATACCCGGGTTTACTTTAGTCAGATCCCTATTCAATCTTCAACAAATTTGCGTGCATACGACATTGGCCTCGCAGGACTCGTTCTGTTGTATATTGATGGCCCACTTCCCCTACTCCACTTTCTGCCTTTTCCATTCCCAAACAAGACATACACAATATCCCCTACCACACTTCACCCTTCAAATCTCTACAATACCAACACTTTGAACTTTACCAACCCTTCAAGGCTTAATTGATGGTCCCTTAAAACCAGATCCAACCAACCCCTCCCCAACCAAAGCTCCCCATCACCCCACTCCGTCCAGTCACGTCAGTTTCCAAATGATGGAAAGGACGTCACCATGTCGACGTGCCTTTTGAAGATTTCAAAATTACTTTGTCTGAAGCACTTTTGACTCTTAGTTCCAACACCTGCTGCTTCCTTTTTGTCTTCGAGCAAAGTGACTGAGTTTAACAGGGAAGATACATGGATTAAAAAAAAATACATGTACATCATATGAATACAACATATGATCTTCACGATTTTTTCTTAATAAGGGCTGCATAAAAAGGGTTCCCATTTTAGTTTGTTTTCATTTTGAAAAAAAAAAAGTTTGTTTTAGAGAACACAGATGTGAAAATTAGTTAGGTACTGGTTAATCGTGCTGGAAATATCATCGTACCAGTGTGGCAAAAAGGAAAATCATTTTACACATGAGTTTTTATTATATGGCAAGTCGTCAGTTCATATTTCATCTGAAAAAGGGCTTTTGCTCCTCGACAAAACAGGGAAAATCTTGACTTTTTTCCCACGTTTGTCATCAAAGCACTTAAGCAGATGGGATAAAGGACCAATGATAAAGTGGGGCCATGTATGCGTAAAATGCCAAGGGATAAGAGATACTATTGGGGAAGGCAGCCAAAGACATGATGAATTCGAGATGGTTCCATTGATATGAACTTGTAAAGGAATCTGTGCATAAGTACGTTATGTTTGATCAAAACATTGTTACAAAGTTGTTTCTGAATATCTCTTGTGATGATGCACAATATATTACATGTTCGCTTCATAAGGAAGACGTTTCATTGATCACTGACGATAAAAGTCACAACCGAAACGTCATCTTATTTTGCGCGGTATCCTGCATTTTGTTTTGCCTAAACCCGAGTTATATAAACGAGATCTGGTGAACGTGTGCGTCATTCCTACACCCAAATAGAGGCGCATGGAAATCCCACAAGGCAACATCCATTGGGACTGAATACCCATCAAATATGTATATATTCCAAACAGACATTTCTCTTATTGAGAACTTTTGATACATCACTCCTCATCAAGTAAACGTTTGACAACTAGAATGACGTCAAAATCCAGTAATTGCGCAAACTGTTAAGAGCAAGAACGGAACTAAAGGCGTCTCTTGAGCTTTCCCTCGTAGATTCATCTTAAAACAGAATATGGGTTATCCCATACAATCCATATAAAAAGATGAACTGCCTTGCATTGAAATGAAATGTGTTCGAAAACCCCAGATTTGAAACGAAAACCAACGTAGTAGAAGCCGCATGACGTCACACAGATTTCATATCGCCGTCATATTTTGGGAGGGGAAGGGCCACTCCTATGATTATACATGTGTATTACCAAAATAGTTAACATACATGTTTCCTTCTATTAGTCTGTATTTGCCATCCCATCAGCCCCATTCCTTATCTGTCTTCTAGAAAAAAAAATCGAATGACATAATGAACGGAGGGCCTGATACAGATCAATAATAAACCGGTATGTGGTTTACCATTTGAATGGTTGAACCTTGTAAGAACCACTTTCGCTTGTTTAAAGACTTTATATTTGTACTCCTACTTATCCCTAATTTCCCAGCAGTTACATCACAAGTGACATCAACATCTGTGACGTCACTACCCAATATTTACGCTCACCCCCTCACGGACATATCAATAAGCCGAGAACCAAGTTGCCTCTTTTTTTTGATCAGGGAGCTTTTAGACCCCTACAAGTATGTCATCGATTTTCTGATTGGATTAGCCAGCCATCCCAAGGTCCCCTTAGTAACGATGGAGCGGAAAAGAGTGATTTGGTATGTGGTGTTGGTGTGAAATAGTGCAACATAAGCATTTTGTAGTTGAGTATACATGTGTGTGAGTAGTTTGATATTGGACCCATCAGTTATAAAGTTGAATACTGATATACCGATTGATAATTAAAGTTAAATATATAGTTGAATAAGGACTTGTTAACACGGGAAGCGACGAAACGCGGCAGGCGGCAATTTGCTTATTTGTTCTTTATAGGACTTAGTCATTTTTTTAGAATCGCCCAAGAAAAGGTGTTCACACGGGAAGCGACAGGCTCAGGACGATAAATGTTTGACATTTTAACAAACAATTTTCTTAGACAAGTTGAGTTGTTATTTCTTGCCGCAACTGGCGGTATGAAAACGCAAGGGGCGATTCCGCACCGCCTCTCGCGTTTTTGGGAGTTCATTTAATGAAAATTAACAGTAAAAAGTCTTAAGAATCGTCAGCTGTCGCGTCCCATGTGAACACCTTGTCGCTCCATTTCCGTGCCTAAAACGCGTGCCGCTTCCCGTGTGAACAAGCCCTAAAATATCGGTGTTATTGTCGATAATTTATGGAATGGTGAAAGGTTTACCGGAAACTGAAAAGCATACTAAAAATATTATATGACGAGGCTTGATTCTTAATGAGAACGAAGAAATGGCAGACCCAATACGGACCTCAACGCAGATATTAGAACTCCACCTGTCAATGACGCGAAATGTACCTTAGCTTTCGATTGTTCAGTTTCAACAAACTGACGCCGCACTCGAACCCTCATTACTTATTTACTTTATTCATCATATGTTTCCTTTTTTGTACCATAAATGACGTCAGTTGTTCTATTAACACATACTCGTCAATTTCTCTTTTGCTCATTTGTCTACTCATTCATAAGGCATGTTTGCATGGCTCGGCAATGGAGAGTGCTCACAAATGTTTTGTCCTCATTTGTTCGGCAGTTCGTAGTTATGATAACTCTGGGTGCATGGATCTTTGGTCTATATTCGCATAAAATACGTGTATGTATAAGTGTAATAATCGAGAATTTCATAAATTCTGGTTTCTGGTCGTATGGTGGTATATTTTGATGTATTACTGATCTCATTAGTTTTGTATATTAAATGAGTTTTTGGTTTAATGCAATTGCATGAAAATACCGAATTGAATAAGATTTGAAAAGCTTAGGAACATATGATACAGTGTATTTTCAAATTCGTCATAGCGCTACGAAATAACATTAGTTTTGTATATTAAATGAGTTTTTGGTTTAATGCAATTGCATGAAAATACCGAATTGAATAAGATTTGAAAAGCTTAGGAACATATGATACAGTGTATTTTCAAATTCGTCATAGCGCTACGAAATAACATGTTGTACTGATTATTCTTCATTTATCTGTGACACGGTCGGTTAATCTAATATACATTTTCATTAGATTAATTATGGTTTGTAGCAGATTTTATGAAGTGCATAGATAATTATGGTACAATTACACAACTATGGTGTTCTTGACTCGCCAAAATGTTACTCGCTTCTGGCATTTTAGGTGTCATCAGTTTTCAAAGACATGTGTTCCATAAATAGAAATGTGTGTATATACCAAGAATAAAAAAACGTATATAAACCTTCTGTAATAATTCATTAACCGTAGATCTATACATCTGAAAACCAAAGGTCACTGACCAATCAGAAGATACTGATCAAGCATTATAGGACTTTTGTTAGATGATCATACTTTTCGGGAGGTAAGAAATCCCGAATGCGTTAGACATTTTCATTAAGATAGTTTTAGCCTCATGGGTATTGATTTTCGGGAAAATAAATATGATAAGACACCAATTAGTCTCAGAGCATCTACTAAGTGCATCTTAATAAGCTGTCATATCTCCAGTTGGAACTCCTCAATATTATTCCCATCGCCTATAGCTCCAATTATGACGAATTGGTCTCCGTTCGGCATCTTGCTTCGCGCTTCGTAGAAAAGGGTAACCGGGATTATTGGGATTTGTTTTTCTTTCCTTATTTCTTAATATGCTTTGTTATTAGTCGACTGCCGCTTTTTCGGCACAAAAAGTAATTGAGTAAGCATTTAATTTTTCTTTGGATTATATTTCATAACAAAAATCTTTTAAATGTTTCCACGTAAGTAAAATAAAAATATGATAACTTGCAGAGACTGATTGCTATTCAGGGATTAAAGTGGTAATAAAGATAAGAAACTGTATACTGATTTATGAGGATGGAAAACGGGATATATAACCTTTAAAAATATAAGTCAAATTGAAAAATATCACAAGTAGGCTCATCATCAGAATAAAAAGTATGTTGAATCAAATAAAACGTCGACAACTCGATGTTATCATATCGCATTATTGACTTTTATCACAACAATGCGGGCATTGGTGGGAGCAACAAAACTACCATTCCCTATGTAATGTCACATAGCATTATTTGCTGTATAAAGCCTAAACACATGTGTAAATGGTATAGAGGGAAAAAACGTCAATTTCTGTCCAACAGGGGACATATAAACAATCGTTATCCTGTTCTGCCATCTAACGTAATTGTCACAGAGTTTTCTGCAGCAGAGTAATGGGGATAAAAATAGTAGAATTGCATGCCAGAAAATTGTTTCTAGGGATTAAATCAGGGTTGGTTGGCGAATCCAGGATATTTATCTTGCAGTGAACCATAGAAGATACCGGTTTTTTTTTTGTCGTAATTGGCTAGCACAGTATCGTGTGACTCTATTTTTACTGTATCGAGGAACAAGAAAATCTAAAACCTGTGAGCGTGACATTTTAAGTTCAAATAGGTAGGTACTAGTTCTTTTTGGTTTTGTTTGTTCAAAATTCCAAGTATTTAAACTGAATTTCAACATACATGATATAGGCTCTCTACATTTTATTTAAATAGCAATTACTGATTCTACCAGTTAAACTTAAATTCTGCATGTTAACAGTTAACTATCGGTTGCTTCGAATTTGATTCGAACATAGTAATAGTTCTGTACAAGAATTATCAGGTAAAAATACCTTTCCCATCAAACGGTCATAACCGGTGTCCCCATAATTTGTGCTTTGAGCACGTATCTCATTAATTTACTTTATCCGTTATTCAATCCTCTTAACTTCTTGTGTCAATGTAAGCTCTTCTTGTTACTTAAATATCTAATCCTGGATGGTCAGCAGTAGTGACCTAATCACGGAAGACTTTGTAATTCTCATTTTGTTTCTTATGTTAAGCTTCGAAGATATTTTAGGAACCTCAAAATGTTGTTAAAATGGTGTTTAATTTACAATATCGGGATATGGACCTAATATTGTGCCCTATGGAATTCCACAAACATAACTCGTATCCGTGTTGCTTTAAAAATTAAGGTATATTTTTTAAATGCCTAAGATGAAATAAAATCCTTTAGGAAATAGGTCATGGAAACTCCAATATCTGTCAGGATTCTGAACAAATAGAAGTCTTGCTAGCAAAACAATGTCAAGACTGTTAAGACAAAGACCTTTTCAGAGATAAGCCAACGGCTTCTATCCCTAATCGAACCGAAGCTGTTTACTATTGCTAACAATTACATTGGAAAACAGCATTTATTTGACGTCACTATGTAAGCTGCAATTTACTGAGGATTAAATTAGAAGAAAACGGGAAACAAAAGAGCAAAGCAACTTCTTCTGTTCCTGTGACATTTCCGACTTGTAAATGGCCTAGTTGGATGTCGTAAAACCAACTAATTGAGCTAATAACTTTTGCCGCAGTGAAGTTTTAGATGCTTAAAAAAGTTATAAAAGGCAACACGATTAAAATTAAAAGTAGAGGAAAGCTGATATTATTCTTATTCAATTGCCCCATCAAATCTTTCTAATGCAAAATAATCAGTCACTAATGGTTCCTCCAACTGACTTAAGGCCATTTAATGAACCACGCAACTTAGCATTTAGATATAAAACAATAAGGCTAATTAAAGTAAATACTGCAAACAACCTTAATCTACGAACTGTTTTTGTTGTTGTTGTTGAGATTCTTAGCAACTAGATGTCAATTTTCATAACCCCCTTTAAACGCCTCGTCCGGAAGTTATAAAAGATAAAATAGCGGCGAAACTTTGTATTTCATCCCTGCTCGTTCTGATTTCCTTTGACGTCAAAGGGCCTTAGAGCGATGTACGATAAGGCGCCACACCGGCTGCCCAACAGAGATACTCGGCGTATCTTTTCATTCTACTGAATATGTCAACCAGAAAGGAGTAGGATGTCTTTCTATGAAGGGTTAACGTATATAGGTTTTGTTTTTCAGAATGAAAAAAAAAGTAATCTCATAAAGGCTATGGTCTTGAGGAAAAAAAAACATGAGAGCAAAGGAACATATCATATAATCTAATAAGAAAACACAAGTTATGTAATTGGTCACTTTAAAAAAGATACCATTGGATACACAGTTAAATCATGCTTTGCTAAATAAATGGGTCAATCAAATATGAATATATATCCTACATTTTACATTGACTGTAATACCTAAAGCTATTGGCATTTGCTTCCATCATTGGCGCAACCAATATAGTCTTTATACCACAAAATAATAAAAATGAAATAAAGGTATAAATTACTACAACCAGAACCCGGTCAACCGGATGTAAACATGTGTATGATTTCAGAGAATTGGCAGTGTTAGAATGTGAGCATCTTCAAATAGAACTAATTTTATTAAGACATTGAGCTACTGAGATCGTAATATCGAACTAGACGAATAGCCAATGGGCTCATTAGGAATTCGATATGCAAATGGTTTTTACCCAGTTGTGAGATGACACTCAAAGCAAGACTAGATATTCACAAAAAAAGAGTATTTGTGTTTTTACCGGAACTTTAAAAAAATGTAAAAGAAAACACATCACAAATCTTTTAAGCACAACTGAGAGGACATTTACAGGTTGAGAAGCTTTTCCAAGTAAGACATTTAAATCTTATGAGGACTGCTAAAACATGTTATTCTTGCTGGTGCATTTTTCATGTGTCACAGAGGACAAACTATAATATACAAATAAGCAGATGAAACTCCTTTCTGAATAGAGCAATATTTGCGATTCACTTAATGCAATATATGTATATGAAAAACATAGCTTTTATAAATTGTTATCCCATAATCAAATTAAAATATAAATTATGCTTAGACATTTTCCCCTCGAAACTTCATTCTTTAATTGATGTTTTAAATGTTTAAATGTTTTAAACTTTTCAGCCAGGTGTCTAATCATGTCTGCTGTCCTTAAAGGAGTCAAATATAAATCTTATTTTATTATGTTTTTTTTTGTGTTTACCAGAAACTGAAGTCAGTGGATGAGATTGACTATCACGAGGAATCAGAAGAAATTCAACTCGAGCAGCTTCAGCGTGCAGATTGGGTAAGATATTCAAAAATTTTGTTTAAATTATAAATGCAAATTCGTACTTTTATATTGTCTTTCTATTTAGATATGCTTGCTACGTTTATAGAAAATACCCTGTTTTACCTAAACTCGAAACACCTGGTTCCTTGCATTTTACCCGATCATAACCAATGCCCCTCCCCTGATGCCGCACTAATATAATGAATCAATTAATTAATTAATTGAAATAACAAAACTAAGATACCTCAACCACTCAATTTCGCTGTTCGTAGAAACATCAATGTTATGATTCTATATAAAAACACCAAAAAATGCCTTTAGAATTACAGTTAAATAAATTATGGAATTATGAAAAAAAAATTAAAACTGTTTTCCTTCAATGACCTATTTCAGTGAAACTTTCATATAATCAATTACCTGTGTCATTGCAACGTGATTGCTTATATAAAACCAACAAAACCATTTCCGACACGAATTTGGTTCAGAGTTTATTCTTCGGAGTGCGCTAATGAGATTTCACGTTGGGATAGGAAGGGCAGTAATGAGGGTGTTTATTGAAAATCTCGATTTGTTATTGCATTCAATGTGTTAATTTTGTCGTCCTATTCTTTTATTGTGTCAAATGTGAATGAATTTGGTGGGAAAATTGGTTGTTTCATAACTCGCGTGTTGATACATGAGAATCCCATGGTGTATGTTGAACCTTAATTTTGGCCTAATCAAGATAATAATTATGACAATGAATAAGATCAAAATTTTATATTTTTGTGGGTGTTATCCTGATTTTAAAAACATTTTCATCCAAAATTATGTCTTTAAATTGATTCGAAAAAACTTGCTCATGACATCTTAACTGCTGTAGTCTATGAACATCAGGTAAAAGCGCACATCAATGAGAAAATTAATAGTAACGAAAATAAATAAATTAATTAATAACAATTTCGCGAAATGTGTCCATTTAAACTTGTAATTGTGCATGCACTGCTTGGCACTAGCAGGATCACCAAATCAAAAGCCATTCCTAAAGCGTCGTAAATCTGTCGAAATAAGGAATTATCATGGGAAACCTGTTTCTTTGGCGCTCATTTTCCAAAGAACGTCATATCCTCAGTACATTCAAAGGCTTGGCGACAAGATTCTCTCGGGAGTGGTAAAAGAGAAGTCCATTTGAAACCCATTGATCGAGCCACGCAAATCATGTATAGAACTCCCATCCCTGGGAACTATTTCGTTGGGTACTTGCTTTGTCAAAGCACGTAGAATTCCGCAGTCAATCAGGTTAATGACCTTTCAAGGAGACAGGCTTATTTCCGGTCAAAGTGAGTTACGGTGCAGTCTACTCGACACAATTTCCTTAAAAGTATAAAATAATATTCGGTGTCCAATCACGTTTCGGTGATATGATTGAGTACTCGAAATGTGATTGAATTTTGCAGAATGATGGAATGCAATTATATAATATATGATGTAGTGTATTGTAATTCCAACGTTACCCTGTTTTAAACCATTACCCAGCAGCAAGCGACGCCACTATCGGGAACAGTTTCTATGCCTGATCGAAATAAAAATATGTGAAATTTGGGCTCGTTAGGCATTTTGGCCAGATCGTGTTTGTAAGCTCATCTTTTTAATTGAAGATATTATATATATA
>LQRL01029865.1:2819-13421 GCA_001703475.1 Hydroides elegans
TATAGTCACTCAGGATAACGGTTACGATAGTGCTACTATATAATGCTCAGTGTTCGTCGCCATAATGTTGTGCACACCAGTCGTGTTAAGGAACTTTTTTTCTGTCGTGGCCACGTGTGGTTGCATCCTCCAAGAAAAAAAAGGGGGGTGCGTATCTGCCTCCACGACTGGTTGCATTCCATCTGTGGTTGCCATGGCCGTTGAGGCAATGGTAACCACGGGTGCATAGAACAATTAGATAATAGTATAATGTCTCGAATTTTAGTTTATACTATGTATCCAAGGAAAACTTTTGTTTTCATTTGTTCTGTGTTAATAAATTGATCTAAAGGTTCAATGTGTTGCTTTTTTGGTCTCATTTACTTTGAGTTTCGAGGTCAAAATTCCCACCATAGTGGTCAAGCACGATACTTGGGAGGATTTCTTAGTAGAATATCATAAGACTTTAGGATAAACCTCTAAAAACTACCTGTTAGTTTTATATGTTTATCTAAAGATTATATTCTAATAGAAATCCGACCAAGTATCGGTCTCGAGTTCCCGTCCCAGCCATCCCCCAAATTTGGGCAAGGAAGACTTCCGGTGTGGCTATGCGCACCAAGCGGGACACAGGCACCCGAGATTATCCCGGGATTATCCCGCTACCTACAGTGTTTTTTAGTTTTGTCTTTGGATTGTCTGATAGAAACCAAAGTCGCGAAAAGGTCTCTTCATCCGAGGGATAAAGCATTATACTTGGGAGGATTTCTTAGTAGAATATCATAAGACTTTAGGATAAACTGCCAGAACGCAGTATTTCATTCTAATAACTAATGGCTTGAAATGTGAAGGATGTATCAAATGTTACAAATAGATTTGATAAGGAAACAATCAAACATTGGATTGATTTGATGTTGTAACGATAAGGAATATACTAAAACCGTTTTTAGACGTAAAGGTAAATCACAAGTTAGGATTGCATTTATAATAGAGACACCCCAATCCGCAAGATAGCACTCAACTCCCTAAAAAGTCGCGAAAAGGTCTCTTCATCCGAGAGATAAAGCACGATACTTGGTCGGATTTCTATTAGAATATAATCTTTAGATAAACATATAAAACTAACAGGTAGTTTTTAGAGTTTTGCAGGCTTCGTTGTTTTCGCGTTCTTGCAAACTAAATCAGCGTTTCATGATAAAACTGGAAATTTACTGAAACCTGAAATATTCGTTTTATCATCCCAATGAATAGAAAGGGCGTTTTGCATCTCATTTCCACATTAATAAATTTTCTGATATATGATAGTTATCCTCAAGGAAATGACATTTTCCTTCGCTAATTTCTCGGAATGAATAAGAATCCTTTGTGAAAGGGTTGATAATGCCAGCGTTACAGGCGCGGATCCAGAAAATCTGCAACAGAGAGGGTCTGTTACTTAGAAGAATGATCAGCTTTTTATTCGGCTCAATTAATCGCGTTTCATCGCAACCGACTTTTGGAATATTTGATGCAATTAAGACAAATTGGTAAAGATTATTAACGTCTTATTCGTATCTAAATCTATTATAAGGTTAATATGAAAACGAAAAGCAAACATGTATGTGCAATAGGACCATAACTGAATGTATGAAAATAGTTAAGTTACTATTTTATTTTTGTGGAAAAGCCATTATCTAACCAGCCACCCCTACGACCTGGCCACATTGGAAGTGTTTTATTAGATGTTCCATCAACAAACCGTGTTTTCCAAAGTACTGTTTTGGGGTACCCTTGTGTTTTTAATGCAATTCGTGTTTTTGGGTTTTCATATATTTCAATACACATTTTTTAATGGAATATTTTCGAAAAAAAGCGCCCAATATAGCCAGGCCCGTGTGATATATAATTCAGATAAAACGGGACGGTCCCATTGATAACCTTTTACCAAATACATCATCAGTAAAAACATCAAAATCCAATGGCGACATTGTATTCTTTTACGGGTCCGACCTTGCTCCACTTTCAATAAAAGCATAGAATCAAATGAAGAAAAACATGAAGGTTTCAGAATCATTACAGGGTCTAGTAAATTTGATTGTAATATTAATGCCGCATTCCCATATATCCTAGCAATTAGCTCAAGCGAAAAGAGGACTCAAATCGTATTTTTAAAAAAGACCATTCATTTTTAAACAACCTTGCGAATATGAACCACAACAAAAATATCATTTTTGGACATGAATATTTTGCAAAGCCAGCTGAGATGTTCTTCCTTTTCTGTCCAGCTTTAACAAAAGAGAGAAACAAGGAATTGTCAAAAAAATCTTAAAGCTACAAAGTATGTTTCTAAGCAAGCTGGAATTTGCTGGAGGAACACCTTGTGTGAGAAACTGCTCGTCAGGCGATGTTAATGTGACGCAATATAAAGGTTATTACTTGATGCTATCCCTAATTATTTCCTTTGAAAGCGATTTTTTTCTGTTGCTACTGTTACGTGATAGAGTAAAACATGGCTGTAATTGCAATATGTGATTAGCACTGATTATAGAATTATGCTGTATGAAAAAAAAACAGCACCCAGGATAGGAAACTTTTTTATGTATTTTGTGTCGTTTTTGTTAGCAAATAATTTCAATATGTGATTATCATTAACTTCAAAATAATGTTTTATGAAAAATACAACACCAGGACTAGAAAACGATTTTTTTTTGTATTTTGTGTCGTTATTCGAAGCGACCTTTTCAATGACAGACAGGACATCCTGACTCGGTCATTATGCCTTTATTTCTCTGCCACCACCACCGTAATTTCGAAGAGATTGGAGCCATTTATCTTCATTTTTTACATCGTGTGAAGATAAAGATGAAGACGAATGAAAGTGATGCAATGGGAGGGAGACTAAAGGGTAAGGGGAGGTGATAGGATCTATGGCTTTGACAATAAGTTAATGCATATACGGATTTAGAGGGTCCCAGGTACGGATTTAGGGGGTCCCAGGTACGGATTTAGGGGGTCCCAGGTACGGATTTAGGGGGTCCCAGGTTCGATCATATCCAGTTAAAACCACTTCAAATTTGACTATCGTAAGCAAAATATTTCTTATCAAAATGAGCGTTTATGTGTATCGATGTTATCGTTTATCCATTTCTCGTTTATTTGTTTACATTTGTTTATTGGTTTACATTCGTTTATTCGTATATATTCGTTTGTTGGTATACATTCGTTTATTCGTAAATATGTTTTTACAATACCTTTTTTTTTTTTTAATATACCTATTAGCTGCAACAGAGGAATGGTCTTTCCCAAAAATAAGACATTCGAGTGACATTCATAGAACATGAATAAACAATAAAATAATCGCATTTACTTGGCTAAGTCTTCGATATTTTAGTATGAAGGGGTCTTCTGGGAGTTTCACTAAGTGACAAGTATTCAGGGTACTATTCCGACCTGATGTTGAGCATCTAACGACAAGGTCCTCACAAAAGATGTCCTCCAAAAATGTTTAATAGAAAATATTTTTTTAGCTGGAAGATTCGAGGAACATCCTGAATTATTCAATTATTTTGATAATTAATCTCGAAGTTAACCAGGTATGGTACAATTGTTTAATGCCCAATTATTGTTTCTTTTATACAACTGTTTTATATGATAGATTATATGATGTAAATAAATATATTTCACCTTTTGATTATACTTGGATGCTCAAAACTGTCTAGACAAATTCTGAATTTGTTGTTGCAAAACGTCAATGTTGAGAATGGATTCATTCAGTTGTATAAAACTATTGAAAGATTATTGGCATATCTCGAAACTTTAGAGGAATACCTCGTAAGGTGCTCTTCGCCGAAATACCAGCGCATCGCAAGTTTTAAAGCTTACACTACACAAGCTGTTCCTCACAAAACTATTGAAAGATTATTGGCATCTCGAAACTTTAGAGGAATGCCTCGTAAGGTGCTCTTCGCCGAAATACCAGCGCATCGCAAATTTTTAGAGCTTACACTATACGAGCTGTTCCTCACAAAAGGAGTTCCCCGCCAAATCCCAGCTGGCTTGGAGGTTTTTAGAAAATATTTTCTAGCTTGGAGATTGGAACAGTTTGCGGAACACCTTTTTCGATAATTTCTTAATACGTGTTCTTTTTCTGTTCCAAGCTGGCTAGAAAGGGAAAAAACTGCCCGTCTGGCTTGGAAAAAGTGAACATCATTTTGCTAAATTGTAATGTTCAAAAACAATTATTTTGATGTTTTTCGTAATTGTAATGTTGTTTAAAGGTGATTCAACAACTTTTTGAAAAATGTGACGTGGGGTGCCCTTCACTATAACATTGAACGAGTTACTCAAGAACTAGTACTCACACCAACCCCTATAATCCAAGAGCCCAAGAACCTCACGCACTTTAGATATGACAATAATTGCAAAGGACATTCTTCGTTAAGAGGCACTTTTATTTTATTTCTGATTAAATCCAAAACAGTATGTGCATCGATATTTTGTTGTTGATAATGTTGCCATGAAACCATTTTTGAAATATGCAGCGGCTCGCTACAACTATTTGAGTTACTCAAGAATAAGAACTCAAGAGTCGAGAGTACATAGACCCCATGCACTTAAGATATGACAATAATTGCAAAAGACATACTTCGTTAAGGGGCACTTTACCATAATGAGAAATGTCCCTGACCCAATACAAGGTTCAGAAATTGAATAAAAAAGCAAGTCGACTAAGGGTCTGTTCACACGGGGAGCGACTGCGGCAAATATATGTATATGTTCTCCATATAACACGGAGAACCGCCATTTTTTATAAAGAGCATAATGTATATTTGCCGCCGCCGCTCCGTGCCGCTTCCCATGTAAACAGGCCCTTAGTCTTATACATGAAAGATGAGGAAAATGAAAAACATAAGACAAACCCGAAGGATATCAACATATCATGTTTCCAAAGGACCCAAACTCATTGTCATATATGCTCTTTGGGATTCTAAGAATAAGCCCATAAAACTTCGGGCAACCACAGTTTCAACCAACTGATGTATTTTGCTCCACAAAACCATGTAGTATGTGTAATTTGTTCAATGTCTTTTTTTCATAATAGTCCTGTGTAAACTTTTGTCTAAACATTCTTTATGTGATTACACTTATAATTTGTTTAGCTCTATTAATTTCATGATCTTTGGCAGGTGCCAACGTCTTATATATATAGGGAGCGACCGGAGGCACAAATATGTTTTTGAGCATATCATGTAAGAACGAACGTTTGGCGTCAATCGTCACCTACTCGCCGCCCGTTGGATATGAGAGGACGTTTATATGTCACAAAATACGACATTGGTACACATTTTGTATGATGAGCATCCGTCGTCAATATAAATGCGTCCTACCGCTGAACCCCATATAATCAAGTTAACATTCAGCCTCGTTATGTATTCTGGTGGGACATCCCTACATATAACGACCCCCTTTTTACATAATCTACCGGTGTTACGTGCAAAAAAGCCCGCCGTGCTCAAAAACCCGTGGGGCTTTCTAGCACGCAACCGTTCACGTGCAAAAAAGCCTGCTTTGTGCAAAAAAGCCTGAGTCGTTTTATCTTAATATCTTATGCAAATATTTGAGTTTTATCATGTGGTGATAAAGGGTTGTTGATTATTGAAATTGAAAATGAAAATAACTGGAAATGAAAATAAAAAATAACTGTCACACTTTTATTGAAACATATCAAAATCATAAACAGCTAGTTTTTTTTTTAACGACATACTCCAAGAATAATAACAAACCAATGCTCATAATGACAACATATCTGACAATTTAATGTGTTATTTAATGTTTTAGCTCTAATTGCAAATGTATAAATATCTATTCATTTCATATTATATCAATTTAAGAATTTAAAAGAGAAAGAAGACAGGGACATCAATATTCAAATTTAAAAGAGAAAGAAGACAGGGACATTAATAAAATTAAGAATAAGAAATAAATCGTTTTTCTAGTTTGTATTGGATTTTGATTTATATGAAAATCATTAATAATGTATTATCTTTACCGTAGATAAGCTATCACACATAAATACTTACATAAACAGATAAAACGACTAGGGTTTTTTTGCATGAGGTGAACTTAATGATTTTCTCGCCGTGCAAGAAAGCCTGAGTCGTCTCGTGATTAGTGATAAGAAAAAAAGCCTGCCCTCGAGAATGTGAGAATTTGCTCACGTTCATAAAGAGCATATAGAGTAACGGGGGCTTTTGAGCACGGCGGGCTTATTTGCACGTAACACCGGCCCATATTACATCTACGTCGCATCTGTGTGTGGGTGTGCAAGGGGTGGGTATATTGATATTGCTTGGAACAGTCCCATGTGGGGGTAGAGGGTTGGGAGAAGACTGCTTTATTTGTGATATGAACACTTTTCATGGAACTGCAGTTTTGTTTCATGTCACCAATTCCGAATAATATTCCATCTCGTTCCATCTCCACAGATGCGTACCTAGCCCCATGACTAAAGCTTTGTTTCATGTCGTCATTACCATATGATATTTTACTTTATCGCATTTTCTTGGTACCTTTACTATTGTATTCCTGGTTTTATAAACATATCTCACACTGTGATTGCGTTTTTGATGCGTTCCTAGCACCATGAGTATAGCTTCGTTTCATGTGAACTCCGTATAATATAATGCTCCATGACATATTCTGGTACCGTTTTTATTGCATTCCCCAGCTTCATAGATATATCTCCCACACTGCGATTGAGACAATGTAGAATGTTCCTTTTGCAGTAAAAACGAGCGAATGGGCGTTTGAATATTATATTGCTAATTGCGGAAATGGGAAAGGGGTGCACCAAAAGAACATAGCATGTGCTAAGTCACAACCTGATCTATCATTTTACTAGAGTAAAGCTATAGAACGTTAGATATCTCCATGGTCTAGGGATTTGATAGAACGTTATTTTAATGATCAAATGACTGGATTGGACAGCGAATGAGAATTTCATGAAATTGCTTGGCCTTTTATGACCATAATTTGATTGTTTGTTTTCGTGTTTCCATACATTTAATATGGTTAAAAAATACATGTCTAAACTACAATATCCACTTAACAACTTCTTTGGCTGCCATTTATTTACATCATATCTATAAGATTAAATAAGAAAAAGTATTATTTAAATGCATTTGATTAATACCAGACTACAACATTTAATGCTGCAAAATTTAAAGCAAAGCAACCCGGTCCGATGGCTATATTTGAAAATATTGTTATCATCACAAAAACGTATTCAAATTATCACCAAGAATGCCCATGCATACAAAATGCATTCTCAAAAGTTTCAGTACCAGCTCACAATTTGATGTTTCTCTCACTCGTAATTTCGAATATACTAGACGTTATATTAAGAAAAAAACAGTATACCATGATGTATTTGAAACCTTATTTTGAGGAGAAAGCAAATGTGTCCTTTACTAAGTAAACTATTCAGATTCTCTTTTTACACTTTTCTGCTCATTCGCTCACAGCAACAAAATGCATATGTCTAAACCTATACTATTTTTGTGTTAAAAAGGTGAAAAGCATAGACGGTCTAGGGGCTATAATTAAAAAAAAAAACATAAAATGGTGAGAGGACGCATCGCTGAGCTTACCTTGTAGCACATATCCATATGCAATGTTTATAGAAATTACTTAAAGCCCTATGCCACAAAACCAGAAAAATAAACCTATATATACATGTATATATATTTTTTTTTAATCACGAAAGGCTAGCCATATATATTTAAATATATGACATTTTAAATATATTCAATTCACCTTTATTATGTGTATGCATTTTTAAATCAGTTTTTTTTTAAATTAATAGAAAAAAAAATACTACAATTTAAAAAAAGAGAGAAAAATTACGAAGGGTATGCCTCGAGGCAACTGATCAATTGGCTGAGCTTGCAGCATTATGGTACTGTCAGCGGCGCTTTGCCTCTGCGTCTATGATATTTGAATTGATATAAAATATTGTAATTCCTGCAAAATTAATACCGCTGGGATTACTATATCAAATACCAATTTTAATTCCACCGACGCAGACTGTATTTTAGATTTTGAAATTCTAAAAGCACTGTTTTGAAACCATATGTACATTGTATATAAAATTGAATTCCAAAAAAATATACACATGTAAAAACATATAAAAAACGCCTCACTAGGCTTACCTAGCAGCAGGTATCCATTACGACAAACATGAAATGCATTAAATTCTAAACTTTTGCGCTTTTGATATAAACACACTGAAATTTATAGAACCTAATGTTTCAAAAAAAAAAAAATAATCAAAATTATTTCGAGTACGCTTCACTGGGTTTACCTTGTAGCAGGTATCCATATGTGGCACAGAAGGCAAAGAATAGCACGCACATGGCCAGCAATATCCGCGACTTCATTTTTGGATTTTTTCCTGTTTTGTTGTTGCGCTGCAATAATAAGACAAAGAAGACAAGGTTGTTATATGGCCAATATAGAGACGCAAAAGTCTCAATTCCCAACAAACAGAAAAGATATCTTCGCGCTTAACAAACTTCTTTTTTTTTGTCGCAATAAAACGAAGACAAGGTTATATGACCAATAGAGATGCGGAAACATTAACTCCCAGTAAACAGGGAACACATTTTTCATTGTGCGTGGTCGCAAACGACGGTGAATGAAAAACGTTTGCCACGCTATAAACACGTACTGATTTGCTAAATTTCAAAGAGCTTTCAATCTTAATATTGTCAATATTGTAAGGGTGCTGTCGTACTTTGAATTTGATGATATAGTTTTAATGAAAAATATTCATATAGAAACATAGTAATGACGGTTTTGACAAATAAGGTTCACGGCAAAATATGTTCTATACCTATATTCAACATTGTAACGACGTTTTGTGACATCCAAACAACTCATACCGAATCGCCCAAGTCATCGCAACCCACATTCTAGCCTCATTAAGCTCATATACGGAGTAAATATCCGTGGATGAAAAGTAAAGACAACAAAGGCCTTTTCAAATTGGATTTGACAGCAACACGACTCTTGCTTGATTAAGGAGAGAGAATTTCAAGAGACTCAAATCAGCGTTTGATGTCAAGCAATTTGACGCTCAATCTAATTGTGAATGCTGGAATTTAGCAAGAAATATGAAGATGGATCTTATCATCTCTAATTATCTCTAAGTTGTTTCAATTATAATTAGATTTAAATTGGAAGATGTATGTTTAATTATACTAAGCCGAATGCATATTCAATTTATGCATGTAGAATTTACGAGGAAATCTGAAATGAATAATCTTTTATCACACTGTTTCTATCCAGATTTTGATATATATTGAGCAAGATATATGTTTAAGTTTAATCATACCAAGTCTTATACACACATTTTATAATGTTGACTTAACCTTTATGTTAACGTCAATTTGATTTTACATGAATATTCAAAATAAAAAAAGTTTAATATGCATCCTTACCTTTCTTCTGATATTCCGCTTTCAAATCTACTATGAAATACTACCGCTATCCTAACAACTCGGTGCGGTTGGTTGAGCACAAATTTACAGCTTTATAGAATGCTTTGCGACAGCCGCTGTTCCACTACCAGAATGTATGTTGCCCAAGAATAAAATGTGGTCACAATGCCTTTATCCTTGCTGCACGGATGGCTCTCTTGCAACAACCAAATGTCACCCTACTGCTCCTAAAAGCATATATTGTGGCACCATTCACCGCGAAATGGGGGAGACACAGCTAGAGAGCAACTAGAGAGAGGATGGAATTCAGAGTGGGTGCCCCAACGGTCGCCTCCTTGTATCAGGATTTTCCGTTGCGCCTGAGCAATGATTGTATTATCTTGTGTGTGCTTAGAATTGAGACAGAAACCGTCGCATTCAATCATTGTAGCTTTTGTAATAAAACGGGTGGTTCTCAAGCATCAATGTGTGAAAGAAATAGCTTCTCACACCAAAGTCGTCAATATAATTTCTTTATCTTGTCACTCGAGAGGAATTGCCAGTGCGGATAGCACAACAGATGGAATTTCGTGTGTTTGTTATTGGTCGTAATTTAATGTCACCAAGGGCGGCCAGACAGCCTCGATATTTTCTCTGATTCACTACAATAAAAGCTATTGAAATAAAACAGTTGAGTAAGCACTATTTTTATAGTGTTGAATTTGTTTTATCTTCGAATTTACAGAACATAAACATAGCCATATTGCTAAATATTTTGCTGCAGAAATATCACTGGTATCTATTCTCACCCAAAAAAAATGATGTTACGATGGCATTTAATTTTTGAAAAGAATAAGTCAGATTAGCTAACATTTATTATAAGTATATACCATTGTATATGTGTCAAATTTTATTATAGACCTTCCACATATAGTTATTGAATTGTATGCCTTGAGACTTTATATAGGCTTCTGTAACGCTCCAATGGTTTCTTAATATATAAATAGTAAAATAAATTATAAAACTATATATAAACAGAGGTATCCGCCCAAAAAGTTTTCGCCCAAAAAGTTTCCGGTCATAAAGTTTCCAAAAATGACAACATGGGACAAAAAGTTTCCAGCCAAAAAGTTTCCGCCCAAAAAGTTTCCAGCCATAAAGTTTC
>LQRL01029865.1:13593-24011 GCA_001703475.1 Hydroides elegans
TACCGTTGAAACACAAAATTTGTTATGGACCTTATCCCTATTTATTATATACAACAAAAATGTACTTAGTGCAAAAAAAATGCATATCCTGAGATGTGAACTCTACACTGGCTTCTGTATCTCTTGGTTATCAATGGTTGCTCTATAAATGATTATAGAAAAAATAAATAAAATATATATAGTTGTTCAAAGATATCGTATATATGATACATTATAATTGTTTTAACCAATGTATTCATACCTTTGGACATTAATTTCTAGTTTGATTCTCAAAATGACTGGTGCATTCGAAAGATTTCCATGTCAATTGTCAATCCTACAATAACCCTTGAAGTGTAATGTTTGTTTATCTTGTAAGCCATCCATTTGGAATCGACTTCTCTGGCAAATGATGGAACTCCTTTCTGCCTCCAATATAATCAATATTTTCTTTTCATCTTCATCATGAAGAAAAGCGAACCCCTTAAACCCTTTTCAATTTAGTAGATTGTTGAATCATTTGATAAAAACAAACATCCAGAAAGCATAACAACAATAAAGCTATAGAAATGATATGAGGCGATGAAATATCAATCTTAAAAGGGGTTTAATGTATCTGACGGCTCCAAAGGGAATAATGACATTCTTTTGTGTCTGATATCGGAAATGTATTCATTGCGTTTGTTGCTATAGGGACCCTTCGCGACAAACACTAAAGCTACTTACGCCCACTAATCTATTAGGATAGAAAAACCATGATCCAGCAAGGTAAATGTTGGCGCTCCCCTGTGTAAGGGTAGAGTTGTCGGTTGTAGAAGGTCGCCAAATTGTGGCGTCGAAACTGAGATATAATATAGAATTCGACTCAGAGACACGGTTCATTTTGGGGGTAAACGAGCTTTAGCAGCTTCCGATGTGGCCAGGTCATAATGATAATCCTATCTGCTTGAATAGCGTTGGAAATGGCGCCGAAAGTATACCATATCGCAAAAGACATATAGCAAATAACATTTAGAATACGGTAATATAACGTGGAACGGCGTATTTTATTGTTTTGAAATTATTCATTATTTGTGAATTATCGATGCTCTCATTAAAACTTATAACTGAAGGATATATAGTTTAAGAATAGCTTGCTTCGGGGTAAAGCCAAACCATGAGGTTACATTTGAGTAAAAATAAGCGTTTTTTGTTTTGGAAAAGGGTGGTTACACTGCGTATTTTCTCGTAAATAATGCTATGAATCATAAGACCAAAAAAAGTCGCGTGAAAAAAAAAAGTTGCTAAAAGGTAAACGCGGCCTTAGTGAAGAAAATTACTCATTGGCGAGGAAAGCAACCACTCGATTTATGTGTTTGACAACCAAGCGGTAATTTTGTTTTTATATCCCTCTGCAAATAAGGTGTTGTTTGCTGTTTTTGCTCATATATTGCTTTTGGGGTCTCTCGTCATTCGTGGTGTTTGGGGCTCTTTTATTGATATCAATCAGCATCTCGACGCTTGAATTATCTTGGCGGCAGTGATAAAGTCATGGTATAGTGGTACGTTGTATGTCTTTGGTTATAACTGCTGTCATCGGCCAACGATGCGTTCTGAAACTGCTGCAAAATTGAAAGAAAATATATCAATTTACATATAACCAGTGATATTCATTTGACCATATTTTTTTTTCTTTTCCGAACCGGTAAAAAGTGCTGGTTGATGGCAGCAGCAGAACTCAAAGTTTGTATATTCGCTAATGAATTACGGTCAAAATCATAATCAAGCCACTATATATAATTATTTCGAACAAATTATTTAATTTAGTTTATTTTGATGAATTAGACTATTTAGTATGTTTTGTTATATACTATTATAAGATTGAATATATACATAATAGGTCGTAGGACAAAAGCCCTCCCGGTCAAAAGCCCTCCCGGCTAAAATCCCTCCCATTTTTGCAAGGTAGGCTAAAAGCCCTCCCGGTCAAAAGCCCTCCCGGCTAAAAGCCCTCCCATTTTTGTAAGGTAAAAATGAAATATAATATATATTGTTTTTATTCTTTTTTGTATATTTTCAATACCTCAAAACGTGTTAATCATGCAATAACATGCATGGTCACAGTTCATATCGGTGCGCTAATCCTCTGATCCCTGATCCCCATGTTATCCCTTGGTGATAACGGTCACAAAGGAACCACGGTCCACCGCAATAAATGGACCGATCAGAATGGGATTAACATAATCCATGGATCCTATTCTATGCTATACACACAACAAGTATATCATTATATAATATACTATATGATAAATTTCATTTTTACCTTACAAAAATGGGAGGGATTTTAGCCGGGAGGGCTTTTAGCCTACCTTGCAAAAATGGGAGGGATTTTAGCCGGGAGGGCTTTTGACCGGGAGGGCTTTTGACCGTTTACCTACATAATATTATGCACAACACCCTTAAATAATATTTCTAACAGTTGAGTTTGAGTTGTCGGTTATTATATACATGTAGTTCATCTAGTTCAATTTTTGAACGATTTTTTTTTCTAACTTTGGCCATTTTGACCGGGGCCATTATGCCCTATGTTGCCATAATCGGGGTCATTATGACCAGGACCATGCATTTTGACCTATATACCGACATTTTTTGTTGCTATTTTATTTTAGAATTTACTCTATTTCTCGATGTTTAAATCTAGAAACCCTCTACACTAATCAACATGCTCTTTCGGCGAAAAGCGTAGGTCTGAGCAGGGTCGCAATCATTCTTGATGGGAAATTTAGCACCAAAAATCATTTAGAATCTAGTTTTTCTTGAGCCTGTTATAGCATCTGTGGAAACCAAAACTTGACAATATCATTGGTTGAACTTTGCCAAGAACGAGAAAAAGGCGGAAGCACTTCAATGATTACGGGATGTCATTACAAGGGGCAATTTATTTACTTTTTTTCGGTGAGATAACTTCCATCTTTCTTACATAACACTTCACAAAAAAATAAGGGGTACGTGCTACAAACCGTTTGGTGACGTCCTTTATTATAATTAAAAAACCTTCAAACGAAGCTAGAAAATATTAGGATTCATAATTTGAGATGCCCTCATTCGGCAAGCGCACATTTGATGCATATAAATATGGACATCCTTTAAAAAAAGCTTATCAGTTTACATTATGCTTAACCTTTTGTGAAGTTAACGTCGATGTCATTGTAAAAATCTTTCGGTGTTTGGCAATGTGTTTTTCCGTTCCAAAACTCATCAACTCTGTCTATGATAGTAACATCCTTCGCATCTCGTTGATTCATATACTTGCAGAGCCGACAACGATATTCCCAGCCGTAAACATTATAATGCGGCTTCCACGCAAAATACCCATTATACAAATCATCATTCCCATCTAACTTCCATAGAAACGCGGCAAGTAACGCGGGTGAGTCAAACTCGCGTATATCGATGTAAGAATGAGGCGGTAGGCGTTTGGAATAGTTAGCACCCCCTAAAACCACTGGAACAACATTTATTTCTAAAATACGCCATACTTCCTCAGTCATATACTCGTCGCACAAACTGTTTTCAAATGAAAGATAGAATTTATAATCACGATCAAGCATGTCGTAACAAGCCATATCAACGTCGCTGACCCAGGGTTGTCTCGGTGAACAGGTCAGGTTGCTGCAGGCACCGTAAAAGTCGACTGGAATATATTTCTGGAGTTTCCTTGCACAAACAAAAAAGGCATATTAAAATATAGCTTTGAAAAAGATTAGGCCCTGCAAATGACAAAAGCTAGGTTAATGATTGTTTTGTTGGTTCTTTCCGTGATAAATTAAAATCGATACATCGGAAAACTTATCACATGGACATAAATAAGTCTAAAGATCAGAAGGACAGGAATGTTTTTATGAATTATTATTATTACCTGACGTAGTCTTCTCGCTTTCCAGGTGTGGAGCAATGCCCAGCGAACCAAGCGACTAGCTTTTTCTTTGTTGTTGGACTGGGTGGTCTATTAACCTGTTTAATCTCAGGCGCCTAAAATAAGCGCCAATAAAATGCAGTCATATACAGATGTATATATATAAATATATATCAAAACTCCATACAAAGTGGTAGTTATTGATTCGAAAATGTGAGTACGTACTCTACCTGTTTGTGTATAAATGTGCGTTCAGCGACTTTTTGCATTTGCAACATTGATATAAAAAAGTAAACCCAGCGGGATCAGATTTCATACCAATTGCATAGACGCAGACGCATATAGGCACTGAACGCCCCCATTATCCTTAAGATAATCATATTTTTTTGTAAAATGATCAGCTTTGTGATGTTTTAAGTCAAGTTTTATCTGAATTACTTTCAGTATATGAATGATAAATAACGATTAATTGTAAAGTTACGCTGTTGACTATTGAAAACAAACAATATATGTATTAACACCAATAAGGCCTAAACATACACATAGTACACATAGTTACCTCTTCAATATATGCAAAAGGTACATAGATGTCAGACCGTTTGCTGTAGGTCATCGATATATTGAAAACTCCATTGAATTCCTTCGCATAGTCAGATATTCGCCACGGCGGCTCAAACATAACCATGACCCATAACTGAGAGTGTGGGTGATACTTTGGCAGTTCAGCTCTTTGCCGGATATTGGGCATGTTAAACAGTACAGCATCGCTACTGTTAACTTGAGTTTTATCTTGTACGATGTCGCAGTTGGAGTAATCGCCGCAGTTTTGAAATGAGCGATTGCCTGTCAGATGGAAATGTGTCAAATAGGGTAAAATGATGCATAAATTTGTTATGTTTCAACTAAAAGCCAATATCTATATATTACATATATATCATTTGCGAAGAATTTTACTTTAAATTGAATATTTACCTTCATCGAAACCGGTCCATTCTGTAATATTCCATCCGTCATATGATTCACTCCATAGCAGTATTTGATAAACACTCTGCTCTTGAATATGAGATTCAATATGAGGCAATAGTTTTCGATTATCTATTTGCAAAATAGCTGCATTTTTCGATAAATGTCCTGTATTTGCTTTGCTATTTGTATCATTAGCGAGCTGTTTTTGTCGTCTCAGTTTAGGAAATTTTGTATATGGGTTAATGTCAATTTCAATAATTCCAAAGACTCCTTGATATTTATTGAATGGAATATAATAACAACACAGTAAAAATAGACATACATAAGTTAACAACAAAATTTGTTTTCCTGTACGGACATTCATTCCAATAACACGTCTAACCATCTTTCTATCAATTATTTTGCAAAGGTGTATAGATACAGGAAATGATTGTATCAAGTAATATGTGAATTGAAAATGTGTAATTAACTGACATCTCAATTTATCATAGTTAGAAATCGGTCATCAAATATTGGCATGTCATTATTGATAAGTTATAATACAAAGGAAATGATTTATCGCTGTATCATTTCATTTGTAAGACCAATTGAAATTGAAATTAACGACAAGATATGATATATTAAGCTAAAAGATAGAGCAATAATCTTATCACGGTTCAATTAATTGCCGTTTAATTTGGTTATACATGGTTTTTTGTTTAATATCGTTATTCGTTATATGATCACATTTATGGTATGGCCAGAAACATACGAATCGAATTGGAAAATGCCATTTAGATCTACTATGTTTACTTTCAATTTCACCTTTTTGTGTTGTCATTGTAAAATAATTCATAATTTTCTAAATTGTAGAAACAGATGCACTTTCATTTGTAATATTATAAAAATATATGTTTGGTTATAATTTACTTTACTTCATAACAATTGACATTTATAGCGTTGATAATTATCACGTAAGAAAACAACTAGGTAGTTCTTATTTGATAACAGTTTAGAAGTAAACATGTTACACCTATATTCAATAAACTAATGGTAAACTCACTTATCACCTGAATATTCGCTTTCTAAATCGAACAAAACATAATAAATTTCATTCATATTGGCTCTTTAGTTAATTACTGTATAGAAGAAAACCCCACGAGGTGTTCCCATAAAACATATGTTTCTTTTCCAAATTGATCTAGCTACCAAATTGTGAAAATTGCCCTCTTGCTACAAAGGTTTAGGGAACAACTATTTTTACAAAATGCCTACTTTTACATAACCATTCGAACTCTTTATTTGAATAATATATAGATATATCTATATAGCTAGTTCTGTTCAATTGAAATGTAATTGAAACACGTTGTATATATAAGTATTATAATTTTCATACTTGACAAAAGGTGTAGATATCCAGATGGCTGCAAAGAGGTCAACTCTACAAAAATATGAACACGTTTTTGGTTTTAAAAAATATATTTGTCTAAATGTTATAATTTGTTGTACGTTTCAATGTCTCAAGTTTTAAAACGTTTTCGTGGGGTGCTCTTTTCGATGAGACACAAAGTTAAAAAAAAAACATAAGGGTGAACTTTTGAGCCTTACATATTCTAAACTACTGATTTTATGTGTGAAGACTTGTTTTAATAAAGAAGATAATATTTCGAATTTTGTTATATTTTAACCAAAGCCAGAAATTTCATGAATCATTGGATATTGTCGCCTAGGGTAAAAAAATGAGGTAGTTAAAAATTCCACCATAAAGTGTATTGCAATATCTTTGTAAAGTAAGTAAAAACTAAAATAAGGTCATAGTGTTTGCCAAAGACAACAGCCCAACGTCACAGTTTGACTTGATTTACTTGACTTATGGGCGCCATCCTCTCCCGGATCCTCGCTCTTTCCGTGACTTCTCTCCGCCAGTCTAGCTTCTCGGACGATCTGCGTTCTGCTGCTGCTAATGGTAAGCCGGTTTTTCTCTCTCATTTGGCTGCATCGTGTTTTTGGCGGTCAACCTCGTGGTCTTGGGTTAGCAAAGTCGAGGTGGTACGCACGGGTCACGAAGCTTTTTGCAGGTCTTCGGGCCACATGGCCAAACCACTGGAGCCTTTTGGTTTCGTATTCATTGTCGTGTTTATATGCAAGGCCGTTCTCGCTGCTTCGTTCCTGACTTGGTCGCGCAACTTCACATCGGAGATGGCTCTCAGATATCGCATTTCAAAATGCCTCCAATTTGCTGCTATCTTCGGACTTTACGGTCCATGTCTCGGCGGCGAACGTTGCAATTGGAAGGATGAGCGCTTTGTAGTCTCACTTTCAGGGGCTTGCTTATTCACGTTTTTTTGCCAGATTAGGATCTTCGGTCTACCGAATGCAGCTGAGTCTATCGATATCCGTCTTCTCACGTCGTCGGAGGAATTGGGGACTACGCCTCCGAGGAACACAAACTCTTTGACGTGCTCGACTTCGCTGCCGTCTAGTTCTACGGCGTGGTCACTTTGTGATATGATCTTACATTTCGCGCCATTTATCTGCATGCCCTATTTCTTGCACGCCCCGTCTAACTGTTTGGTACTTCCTTTCAGTTTAAAAAAAAATGGCAGACAGGAGGGTGGTATAGTCTGCATACCTTATATTGGTGGAGAAGGTATCTGTTAAGGCTAATGTTCGATCTAGTTCGCTCAGTTCTTTCATATCAAATTCTAGGAAAACGTTGAACAGTGTTGGGGAATTGTTAGTTAGGCTAACCAGAACTATATTAATTCTTTATTGCACGAAGTCTATACTACAATTTTACAATTTATGTAAATAGTTTTAATAGGGTGATCTTTGAGATTGTTTATCTAAATTGGTAAGTTGTTGCTAGCCTGGTCTGTTTATATGTTGATAACAATCAAACTCTACCCTCCATTATTATGTTTTCATGTATCCTTCCTTTGTCAGATTTTCGTTGTTAATCGTATCGATATATTATTATTTTACTGTCCTTAAACGAGGTGTGCTGTTATTGTTGCATAAAATGTTGTTTATTTTTGTCAGAATCAATAGTGTGAACATATTGTACATTGGCTTCATTGCAACGATCTATATGAAGCATGGACAATATATAGAAAAATATAAATAAATTAAGTTTTTGCTCAAGTAATGAAACAATATCGATTAAAAAAAATGTCGATGGAAAAAAACCTGGATGGGTACTTTGCATTTAAGTAAATATCGGTAAGATACTAGACATTATAGATGAAGAAATTAATGTATGAACAACATAATGTATAATGTCTGAAAAATATGTGAGCCGTATGCGGTCAAGTTTGATTCGCCACACTCCAGAATAAAAGAATTTGTCGATAATCATTGGTCGATGTGGCATTTTTCCTGTCTTAATTTGTAGAAACTAGTATGTAAATATGCGTTTTGTGATAGGATATCTCTTTTCATTTGAATTGGTTGCATTCAGATCTCAAGTATTTTTTTAATGGCTGGCAAAACAAAAATTATTGCCATTCAAGATTACTTGGCTATGTCATATACTCATGTAGGGATCAATATGGGAAATGACCTGAAGGTCATTAAGAGACTTTCGGCTACTTTAAGATTATGTTTGCTTAACCAACTTAAATTTTCGCGTTCATTCTAAATAACATTGAGCTTAACGCAAAAAAAAAAAAAATGTTACTCATGGTGTCAGTCTTTTAAATATGGACTTCTTATCGCCTCAAGAGCTCAAAGTTTTCAACGGTTGATTTATATGTTTCCTATTGTAATTATAAATATTTTTATAAAGACAGTAAGAAACATATTTGAAATAATAAAACAGATAAAAATAAAGCATACGCTATTTTTTATAAAGGTATTGATGAAGCTATGATTTGAACATAGTAAAACTGACACATGAATTCCATCAGATAATCCATCCATTTTTTATGAATTTCTTTTATGTTCGCGAACATTAAAACTCATTAAAAAAAACTATTTCACGTTTCTAAATGAAACATGTGGACAATAGTTGTCACTATAAGATACAGCAAGTTCAATTTATATTGCTACGAATTCTATTCAAACTATTGTAAATAATTACGATGTCAGTGATTGCTACAGTGAGAAAACGATATTTCATAATGTATGATTCAAAACCAGGTGGTATTATGCACTCATATCAGGTTCCCCTAAAATGATTTTTCGGGAGATAGCTTTTTGGAACCGTATCTTATGTTTGTAAAAAGCACCTGTTTCATCGCGTTTGGGTCGAAAATGAGTTTATTTATCATTTCAGAATAGTAAATTGAATGTCAAGTATTCTTATACAATTAAGCTACTCCAATCACGAATTCCAAACTCCTTTGCGATTCGATTAATCAAGCAATCATTCCAAAACAAGAGAAATATGTTTCTTTGTTCAGAAGCAACGCCATGGGCGCGGCCATTTTGATAATATTTTCAGGAGATTTCTGCAATTGTCGACACCCCTCTCGACCATATTGAATATTGACATGCTCATTATGTTTTCAAGCGAATATTTTGTCGATTTTAGCATTGCACTGTCCGTAAATGCAGGCTCTGATCCGTCGATGCTTTGTGTACGGCAGTGAGGATATAGTCAGTGATGGGCATTAGATATTTCTCTAGCATCTTATCGTAGTTGGAGTGATGTAACTTGTGCGATGTGTTCGTAATAGCAATACAAAATAAAGTGTGTAAACATAAATTTCCTGGCTTGTGTTTTTGTCTAGACTTGACAAAATGGTGTCTCTAACATTGTAGATTTAATAGGATGCTTTGTTATATTGACAGAGAAAACGTGCCATAGAATATTTGGATTTGAAGTCTCGAATTTGGCGTTCACATGAACGCTGTCTGAACAATACATGATGGATAATTCAACGGATAAAGAATCGTCCATGAATCGTAAAGAACGTGATAGCTTTTATGATGGACTCCGTAGATTTCATTCAGGAAGGGGGTAAGTTTCGTTTTAAATTTGGTTTATCATAAACTACATCACCGATGATGTAAATGAGTTATAAGTACTATTGTAATAATTTATTTCATGATTAAGATTAAACTGTCAGATTTATTCATTATCTCTTTGATTTTGTTACAGAACAACTATTAGACAACTGCCCACTTTTGGTGGACGAGAGGTAGACCTATTTCAGCTTTACAAGCAAGTGACGGTGAGAGGAGGATGGGGAAAAGTAAGTTTCACATCTTTTGAATTTGCCTCTTTCCGATTGTGTGGGTGCTTGGTTGTTATGCGTCAGTTTTTAAGGATGTGCTCCCTTTAGCCGTGCGGTTATATAGCACAATAACCAAGTTGTTCCATTGCCCTAATGAACATAGGGGCCTGTTCAAATCGTTCTGTCAAACTCCCATATTAAGCCTTTTCGGACATGAAACATAGTAGCTTATGGCATAATTATGTCACAGCATATATACAATAATATATTACGACACTTTCGGGCCAAAACCAAATGACTTCGGCCAGGGTATTTTAAGATTTTTTAGGCCCCAACCCAAAAGTTGGGGGCCTATAGAGTTGGGGTGTCCGTCCGTCCGTCCGTCTGTCCGTCCGTCCGTCTGTCCGTCTGTCATCGCT
>LQRL01029876.1:5358-21383 GCA_001703475.1 Hydroides elegans
TTTTTGTAAACAAACAAATCTAGGTCACTTGATTGATTCTTGGAAATTGACAGCAGATTCTATTATTGAAGTCTATAGCAAAGACTATTTCCTATTGCCTGAAGAGTCTATTTCATGGGGGTGACTTGTTTTAGAGGGGTGTTTAATGGTCCCGTCTGTATTTGTTGATTCGAAAATAATGCATTAGAAGTCTATCGTTCCGCGCTGTGCTCATGATAGAGCCTTGATATTTGGGTTTTCTACAGCGAGAGTTAAGGGCATTCACTGGTCTATGGAAAATGTTTTATAGAATTAAGTATTTGATACTTTATTCAGATATATTTAGATCAATCATATGAGGATCACTGTATATTTCCTCTGACATATAAATTTTTCGATAAGAAAATATTTTTTTTTGTGGCATATGTTGATTATGATAATCTTCTCGATAAATATTCTTTTCACTAGTTCCTATGAAATGCAGACTGTCTTTTGTTTACATATTTGAACAAATATTAAAACATGAAGCTATTTATTTTAATCCCTTTTAAAGTACCATGGATTCCATATAGTTTTATACGCATAATTTAAAGAAAAGAATGTGCTGATATTTCGACATGTATCAATGTAGAATCTTTATTTGAAAGTTTTCCCATGTCATCGCGATTCCCCTTAAGAGGTTTTCCATTCCTAAAAATGGGTCATACTCTATTGATATATTCTGTCTCAGACTGCAGATAGTTGAAATCATGAACCGTGTTCAGAGTGAATTCGTGAAAATTAATCCACGCTTTGAACAATGGAATGACGTCATAGAAGTGGTTTAAAAATCAAGTAGCTTATGGGGCCACTCCTGTTCAATGATCGATGCTTTCTGGGCCTGGACCCTCGCGGTATAATAATGAAATGAAGAGATCGCCGCATAAAACTCGCGGCATGAATAATGCAATGATGTCATGCCTAAAAACCCTCGGTTCTCTGACGTGTTTCCTCGCAATACAAAGAAATGGGTTTTCTATGTTAAAGAGTGCTTGAATTCAGTTATTATCAAACCAAGAAGTAGTCTATGCGAAGTCCCGTATGTTATTCGTGTCCTTTTGCATGACAAGACAATTTCGTTCAGCATATGGGCTTAATATTGCATTGTTTCTAGGTTGCTAATAATAAACATACCACGTATGTTACATATTGTTTTATCTTTGTCAACTACTTTTGTTTTATAAAATAAAATTCTTATGTATACCGCTTATGTATCCTCGTGCGTAAATCTGCCATCCATGTTTTATCGTGATGTTCTTTCTGTAGTTCCAAGGTCCTTCAGGAGTTTGATTCTTAATTTATCGCATATGATTTAACCTAATTTATGCCATAGCCTTGGCTAAATGCATCAATATAGAAACAAATTATCATGTCTTGATAATCATTTTTGATCAAAAGTCATCATGTTATTGAAACTTAACCGTTCCACATTCCCTTTTGTTCCAGGAACGGCGACCGTGCTGCCACCCCAGCCTCTAGCGGCAAAGCAGCCCAAAAGCGCAAACAATCCCCGCTGGCCGCCCCACCACCTCCGCCCACCCACATCCCAATATCCCACGAGGGCGCCGTCACGCACACTGGTTCGACACCACTTCCGGTTTCACCCAGCGACGCAACGATCAAGCGCTCGAACCGCGCGCGCACCAAGGTCAACTACGCGGCCCTTAACGCTGGACTAGGACCCAATAACGACGGCGATGAAAATGAACTTCCGATGGATTCGGGCGATGAGGCGTCGACGGGGTATTTGGCGTCACCGGAAGTCGGAGGTGCGACGGCCGCGAACGTTGAAGGCGATGCGCGGTCGACCTCATCGAACAGCGGAAATGCGGCGCGACCGGGTGGCGTGCTAAGACAAAATGGATTGAATGGGCGCAGTCCCAATAAAATGCTCGATAGTGATAAGTATAGTTTTCCCGAGGAGTCTGAAATTCGCCGATTACGCAATAAGCAAAAGCGGAAAGGACTGAATACGTCAGAGAGGCGCAAGCTGCGGCGACTCAAAGATCGCCTTAAGTTGAAAGTGAAGAAGCTGAAAAAGAAGCTTGATCGCCTGAAGAAAACGAACGGATCGCAGCTTGTCACGAGCAAGAACTTCCTCGTCAAGAAGGCACTGAATAACGTATCACGTGCCAATACACTCACGAATGCACCCGTCAAATCGATTTTGTTGCCCGGCCTCAAAATGCGCCTTCAGAAAGAGAAAGTGGAATCGCAGCAACTGAATAACACCACGGTGCCACTCACGCAAGTATCGAGCGAGTCGCTTCCGCAAGAACCGGTCGTCGTTAAGACGAAGCAAGACACGAAACATGTCGAACTCGTTGTCGCCTCGAATGCGTCGGTTAAACCGCCAACGGTCGTTGAAGAGATTGCGGCGACTACCGCTACTTCTGGTGCGGCGAGTACTGGTCCATTGTCGACCGCCACGAAAGAGGCCCCAGCGGTGCGATCACCACTCGTGAAGGAACAACCTCCCGTTCGATCGACGACAGAGTCCGTGACCACACCACGATCGAGTCGACGCATGAGCGAACGCGATAATACACCCGCCGCTACAACGGATACGCCGCGAACAGGAACGCGTCGACCGAGCGAGCGCCGCACGAGTGTCAAGTCATCGCCGGCCGCCGGGACAACCCCGCCAACGACACCCGCCGGGTCATCAACGAAATCGCGAACGAAGCTTCCGTTGCCCGTCTTGCACCGTAGTAATCAGCGCGGTCGTACGCAGGTGGGCTCACTGCACGTACACATGTATCGCACGCGCGAGTCGGCGTGTGTACAGTGCGAAACGTGCTCAGATTTCCTCAGCGTGCGCAAATTCCTGAAGCATTTGCATCACCAGAATAGCGTTGATGAACTGTGCATGGTGACGCTCCCACAAAAGCTCGAGCTTGCCACGTTGGAGCCCCTACCGGAACAGCTCAAAATGTGGCAGCAGTTTGAAAGCAAGCGCAGTGAAATGGATCGCACGTTCGAGCAGAATAAAGCGAACGTATCGCGAGCAAAAGCGGCCGCGATGGTTGCGCGACGCGCCTCCGCCACACCCACGACATCGAAACCACAAACGCCGCGCCAATCGGCCGCAGCGAAGGTCAATAAACGAGCGGATAGCACGCCCGCTACTGCTTCGTCGCCACTTCCGCCTTCGACCCCGACTGCTGCCCTACCCGTTGGCGGCGATGTAACGCCCGATAACGCGGCAATGCCTGCGCGGCGCGATAGTTCGGGCACGCGCCAGAGTACGCGTGTACGCAAGCGCAAGCAATTGCATCCGATGGAGAGCTACGTGTATTCAACGTATACGTCGCCGCCCAACGCTGAAGCAACAGGCGCCGATAATAACGCGACGGCCGCCGCTTCAAAACGCCGTCGATTGAGTAGCGAAAAGGGCTTCCGGTTAGAAGAGGAAGTAGCGATCGGTGCGCCACCTGTTGTCGCATGTAGCAATCATCTCATTCATAACGATAAAACGGATGTCGCCGCTAGCAAACAGGATACTACTTCAGCGAAGCAACAAACATGACTTTAATCTGGATAAATAACCCCAACAGGATAACCCATATTTTTGTGTGCAAATAGTTCTCTTATCGAAATGGTTTGTGACAACAGCAGCAAAAATGATCATGTTGATTTGACGTGCAGTCGATTTTGGCGCAAGGCCAATGCTAATACTGCGCAATCAGTCTGGATTATCGTGATCGCCAAAAACGGAATACAAAATCGGTGTACAGTGACAGATTTTGCAGTAACGTGACCCTTTCTGATTCATCCAGAAATTTGGAATATATTAACATTCGAAATAGACAACAACACCTAAACAGATCATATACATGTTCATACCGAAAGGAATATTCTAGAATTTGTGTATTTCATGGGGAAGCATATATATGTGATAAGCCCCGATGAAAGAATGGATATGTCTTGATTAAATCTTATTCGTGATTGTATGTAGCTGAGGCTGTAGCTCAGCTGCAATACTGGTATTTAGACGAAATGAAATACATATATGATATAACATATTGTGTGTAGTATGTATATCCTTATGATAGCGAATCATTTTGCGTTGTAACATGATGGTTTTAGCTTGTTTCTTTATTTTCACGACGACACGAATACTTGAAAAAAAATGGCGCGACTAATTTGCATGCATTCACACAGTGTACTCTTATAGATCAGTTGTGTATTTTAATAGGGCGCGGTGTGATTGTTCGAGCGGAGTGTTGTAAGCGTTTTTATTTTAAAAAAAAAGACAAAAACAGCACAAGAAAATCAAACAAAAAAATATAAAATGGATTGGAAAAAGGAAGAAAAAATAATAAAAAGTGAAAACCCCAAAAATGACAAAATACGTACTAGGTATTGTGTAATGTAGGTTTGTATTCGAGAGAGAATATATCGGGATACATGTGGGACTATGGAAATGCCTATGGTGTATTTTTTGCTTTCGTTGGCACGCATTAATGTATAGCACCTTATAGCCATTCACGTATTTTTCTCGACATAGTTTTCATTATTGTTGGTAACACGGTGCTTATGTGGTAGGTAGGTTTATCAGAATTTCTCACTTCAGATAAAAAGGTTTCAAACGAGTTGAATAATTTGTTAACTGGTCTCCCCCTTGTGTAAATAACCTTTTGGGGATCCTTATAGGTATCCTCCTTAAATACGCGATAAAATACAAATTACTGTTTTATAAAATTAAAATTGAACTCCGGAAGAGTTTTTTTTTTCAACCCGCTTGTCTTATCAGTTAGCATTGTCTAGTTCGATTTGGCAGTGAATGTTTTAAGGGGGGCAGTTTTCGAGTTCAATAAATAGTGCTTTTGAGAATTCAACATAGTTTGAATTCTCGTCATTGTGTACATTTTGTTATCGTGTAAAAATGTATAGAAAGAAAGGTTTTGTGTATATTTTCTTGTAGAGATGTGTGTTAGACACCCCTACGTTAAAATGTGTTCATTCAGTTTTTATTTTGCACTCTATGTAAATATTTTGATACTACCCTGCCTTTGAAGCGCAGTGGAAATGGATTAGGTCTTGCTTTAGACCTAGGGTATTTTATAAATACCTCATGTTCTAAAAGAATCGCGTAAATAACCCCCATAAATGATACAAACTCTGTAAGGTCGCTCATATTAACGGACCTTTAAATGGGTCTGCCTTTATGATGTGCGTTCTGATTTACTTGAATTTTGTAAACAATATTGTGGACTTTCTATGTGTCCACGATATTGAAGGTTTATCCTGCAGGAATAGTTATCTTTTAATCGTACTTTTGTTCAGCGCATTTATAACATTACGAAGTAGAATTGGTTTTCTACTTGCTGTAAAAACGTTTTTGAAATACAATGTCGTTTTCAGTGTTGAATTATGTGTCAAAGGTTATTGTAATGGAATGATTATCTTGTATGATTTTCATATAGTTCTTGTAAAGTAATAGTGATTATAATGAGATATTAAGTCGAAATTAAGACCTATTCATGTTTGAAAAATCTTTGATACAATACACAGACTTTTTACTTCCTACACGAATGTCCCCTATTATGGGAATACCTTATGAAGGTTCAATATAGTTAGGCGTTTATTGCACAAAGGGGTTAAATTGGATGCATCGAAGCCGAAGGCTGAGTGCATCCCATTTGACCCCTGAGTGCAATAAACACCTAACTTTATTGAATCTGAATATTGTATTCCCTTTATTACATGGAATAACAAAGAAAATCGTTACTAAATAAAAGTTATTTTTTGCAATGTCATAGTGGGCGATAATATAATATGTTAAATCATATAAGCAATCAGGGCAGATTATAAAATGATACGCTTATAAATCATCAAGGATAAGAAAATGATATATGTGAAATCAATTATTTAAGCATTAATTCATGTTTATATTGTTTTATTATGAAAATTTGATCCCAGAAGTGCAATCGGAAAATAGTCCGGGTGCAATACACAGAAATATTGCATCATAGCTTTTCCATATTATTTCTTTAAGTGATGCACTCTGACCATGTAATAATATCTTGTGTTTAACATTATAATGTAAAGTATAAGCTTTGGAAAAGAGATACTGTGAAATACACAGACCATCCTATCCTGCTTTGCGTTTGCCAATGTAAGACATGTTCAATAGTATAATCGCACGGTTCGCGTTTCAAGTTTACCACTACTTCACTCGACAATAGCCTTACCTTTTAGTGAAATAGAGCACTGTTGATTGAAATCAACACTTGCTGGGTAAGATTATAAAACAAGCCTTGCGGAAAAAAACAGTAAAAATAAATGACATTCGAATTGCCACTATTTCCTCTATGGTATACGTGTTCTTACGTATATCCTCAGAATCCCGTAAACACAGCTTATTGAAAAACCGTTATTATCGATTTGATCACCTTTATTCAACTAGTTAAACTGAATAAAGAAAAAAAGAAACCCCCAATATAGGTAAGAAAGGGCAGTTTCCATGCTTAACCTATTCATCTGAGTGATCTTGACCCCCAAACCCCCTTGATCAACGTGGGAACAAAGAGCACAAGCATGCTTTACCGATTTGGCGTTATTGCAGCTAAGAAAATCATGATTTGCGTTTTATGAATACAGGGCCCCATAAATGCGATCTGTGCTTCGCTTGCAAAAGCCTGAGCGCAGGCTGCTAAGTGTAACAAGGCGTGCGTATGCCAGTTGCAGCGCTCGATAAAAACCGAGCTCGGCGCTTGGTAGTTTGGTCTGAATTTTGCTGTCGATGTCGCGTCTCTTTAGAACACACCAGATTGCTTGCCACCGACGCTAAAATGCTCGTCGCATGATGACGTTTTGTAATGCTTTCGGTGTGTTGTGCGCCATATGGTACTTTTTTGCGATACCGGCTCAATGCGTGAGCGAAAGCGTGGTTGCAAGCTCGCGTTCATAAGATACAAAATAAATAATAAATGAAACTAGGGTTTGCCGGTGGTGTGTTTGATTTTCAAAACCATTTCAAATTTCTGCTCCCGATATCAAGCTTTTTTCCGACTTCCTTTCCTCATGATTCGCTGTACAAGTTGACATTTTAAAGTGTTTATTTTTCCTCGCATATAATAAGTGTTTATTATAGCTGAGTGAGAAATGAGAAAACCCCGGTAGTTAGGGCAAAGTGAGAGTGGAAGCAACAAACTAGCTCCCCTTTACGATTCCTGGTAATTACCGTTAACACTTAAGGTTACCTAGACATTTTGAGAAAGATGTGTTTGTATTGATATTCATTGCAATAATATCTCGAGTTATATAATGAAAGTGCTGGTTTTCACCTAATGAGCGAGAAAACTGCAACTAATTGCGCTCTGGAAAATGTCAATTCCAAGATTGACATCAAAATTTGGCTCATGGCGGATTGAATAGAAAAGAAGAAAAAACTAAATGTTAAGTTCGTAATGTAAATATTCATGGTTATAAGTAGATGTGCATTAAATATATACGATCGATAAATCGGAAGTGTAGAGCTCTGTATTTAGCAATGAACGTGTATTTTCAGTGAATAAAAGATCAAGCGATATCGCTTGGAGTGATTGAATATTAACATTGAAACATGTCTTGTTTTGGCAAATGGAATATAAGGGACATTCATAAAGCGAATATTAGTCTGATGTCTCGAATCTTTTCTTTATTGTAAATCAAGTGGTTTATTCAGAAACGAAATGAATATATTTAATTAAGGTTTTGTTATTCATGTGGGGAATCATTGTTCATTCAATATTTATGAAACTAACAACGTAGCATAGATTTTGTCATCATTTAACCCTGTAAAAATGTGATGCTATTTGTATTTTCTCTTTGTACACAAGATACGATCTAGTCATATATATTTTTGTCCTCGCTTTGGAACTGTTTTGCTTGTAAATAGTATGTCTCATTGGAGGCGTACATTAAACTCGGGAAGGTTACTCATCATCTCGTTAGTTCAGAGGGCAATTTATTAATTTGTCATTTTTCCACAATGTCATCTTTTCTACAAACATTAGTGAGTTAAAAAAAAACTATTTGGCTTTTCATTGTTAAAAAAAAAATTGTTGTAATAGTTAAGGTACCTGCTTTTAAAAAAAATCAAGAACAAGCGTATGAGGATGCCGCAATGCAATTTTTTTGAACGTTTAGTACTCAGAATTTCCTCAAAATCTACACGCGTAAACATGCGCGCGTCTTCTTCGCATTTCAAAAAGAGGCGCCCTTCCCAACGTTTTCAAAACACACCTTGAGCATACCACTCAGTATTCATAAACACACGCGCGCTTGGGAGGTTTGTTATTTTCGCATAGTCCTGCTCATTGTCAAAAATACCGTCTCTCCTCTTTCTCCACAAGCCATTAAAGCATATAACCCACTGCACCTGTGCTTGTAGCAGACCGAGCCAGCCAAATTCAAAACCAGTCGCTGTTATAAAGTTATTGAACCGTATTTTCGCGTGGTGCCTGGGGTCACTATGTACTCGTGTAGGGCGTTTTATGAATCGAGCTCTTTGTTTTGGCTTGCAAGTCTGTCTCTGAAGCTACAGGGCGTCGCTGTGAAAAAAAAAACACTTGGTCAGCATTTTTAGACGACTGCCTACCATACAAAAAAGAAAGCCAAATCAAATGAGGATTTAAGTTAACGTCGAAAATGTATTATATTTTCAAACATTTATAATATTTTTTTTTCGCAAAAAAAAAAATTGTAGGTCTGAACTAACAAATAATAATCCCCGCAAATGATATTCCATGTTATAAATTTATATTTTCATTCATTATAAAAACGTATAAAAAATGGAGAGAAAGAAATGCTATTCTTCTGGTACATTTTCCTCTATTTATTAAGCTCTGCTTCACTGGTTTTGCTTTGAGCTGGCAAGGCTCCCCCCCCACCCCCACACTCACTCCCAAATCAAATCAACTACCGATCACGTTTGACAGCTCCGCACGTGTATGGTACTTGTTATGCTGTACAGCGTTCATAAGCAGGGGGGCGTCTCTTTATCTCTTATTCACGGCGTCTTTCTTTCTTCAAAGGTTCGCGTCCCGACAACCATTGATTGTAGGACGACGTGTCTTAGCTTGTTGGGTTAGAAGAATAAAGAAAAAGAAATTTTAGAAATAAATATAAAAACGTCGTTTGTCGTCGTCACATTGTCATTTAAACAACCTTCACCATTAAGTTGCATTTGTGTGTGTTTTCTTGTATAGTGCCCTTCACCGCATTGAGTGATCATAAAAAATGGATAAGTTTTGTTGAACTTCAAAAATAAAAGGGAAAGAATGTGTGTGATTGTGTTCGCAATTCGTTGCTGTGTGTTTGTGCTTATGAGTCCATTGCTATTAAAATTATTTTCCCATTTATTGTATAAATACAATGCGAGTATAAGTGTCATTATACGGTGAAATAAAGTTGAAAAAGGTATAAAAAAGTGAAGAAAAAAAAACTGAAATAAAAAGGTGGAAAACAGCTGGAAATTGGCATTTTCTTTGTGTTTACTTCTCGTGTTTACATGCTCTTCAGCATCACATATGGAAACGAACACTTAATGAAACAACGCTCCAGTAGTACATACAAATCAAATATTTTAAGCAAAAATTAGTCTTAACTTCTAAATATTGCAATACTTGCGCATGATAAAAGGCTCATAAAAAAAACCCTTGTATATTACTGATAAAAAACCTGGTTATAGAAACGTGGCATTTTTAGGATGCGTGGTTATATGGGTCATTTGTTTATGACCTTCACAAATATGAAACCTAATAGTCTATTTCAATCTAAATTTCAAAACTTAGAATAAAATCACTCCCTTAGCGAGGAATTTATTGCATAGACGGCGCTTTATTTAATTTCCAAATATTATGAACTGGTATAAACAATAAAATCAATGGCAATTAAATGAAACACCCATCTTTTTATCCCGTCATTTCCATGAGTAGATACGAATTCACAAATTTGAAGCACATATTTAATTAAAGATATCAATCAGGGTGACCAGTTTCGTGTCAGTTCAGAATTCCTTGATTTTTTCCCCTTTAAGGTCGATATTGGACTAAACAAAACTGTTACTTCACACCAAATCACAGCTTCAATTAGTCAATATCCGAGTTGATATTTGTACGCCATAGGCGCGAGCGATTATTTGAAGGCAAATTATAAAATTGACAATTATTTCGACGAATTTACTAATTTTAAACCCTGATTCAAATTAAAGTTCCCTGATTTTCTTATGTCTAATTTACATGATTTTCCCCCGACTCTGGTCACCCTGTGATAATCAATTTAAAAGACCAATAAATGGAAACCAAACAAGTGTTTTTGCACTCAATTGAGGTATCTAGTTTATGGATCACATAAAAAAAAAATGGCACAAGATTTTAACGTGACTTTATTAATGGGTCAGTTTGAAAACTAAAGAAAACGGCACAAGATTATTCAACATGATTTTATTGATGGTTCACTAAAATTGAACACAAACGGGTGCTGAAATATAAATAGATTGTATTTTAATTTATTATTGATCTACTGTTATATTTTGGAGATACATATATGTTTTACATATTTGCTTAAAGTTTATAATTTATTTACTCTTAATGATTAATTTCTTCGCCTTAAATTGTACACGATGCATTAATTATATACTTGACTTATTACATGCATTTCCACGTCGAAATGTTTTTTTTTTTCATAAATCAAATATACGAGAGAGACTTATTTTATAACAACCATTAAAATGTAGTGACATTTTACAAAATGTCAAGCCATTGTATGACAAAGCGTCTTTCAAAATATACTTATTGAAGAATGACTTTCCAAAAATATATAAACAATGCTATGATTATACATTGAAACTATTGACAGTTCGCGCTATTGTGAAAATATATAGCTAGGGGAATGATAATGCACAGGTAAAGGCGAGGCACAGCGGTGAAATAAATGCACTTAAAGGTTTGATTACAAATGTACATTGAATATATTGTTTATTTTTTTTGTTTATAATACCTAATACACAATCTACATAAGAAACACAAAAATTGTTGTTGTTTTTAGAACATATTTTTAATTTATACAAATTTCTTCGAAAATCATCCGATTTTCTTAATTTACAACGCAAATAAATACTTAAATCATTGACAGTATATATTGAATACATTGTTTTTAAATTTATACAAATTAATCATTATTAAATGCATATATGATTGAACACATTCGGTAAAGTTTCATTTTACATTACAAAAACAACCTGAAATCACCTCAAAAACATAGGCCTTATGTACGCCTTTTAAATAGATGTAATTTTAGTTTTATAAGTCACAACGTTTTTCAGCATTCGAAATCTTTGTCGATTATGAAACTTCCTTGTTCCTGATTTCATTCAGGGGACCTCGTGGACCGCCTTTCTTTGGTCTGAAATTAAGCAACATATTATGATGTTAATAATTTGGACATAATGGTAATATAGGCCGTCATCAAATGGCGTTATCAAAGTACTTAGGGAAATCAGTTCAAGACTATGTACTGCCAAGTCTAGGCCCATTCCAAAAAAACTGAATAAATAATTAGGTTTTTTTACCATCTTTATACACAATATCACAATATTTCTTTGTTTTTCAAAATGAACCTTAATATTCGAAATTAATAAATTTCATGATGTAAACGTCTACGTTAGCTTCTTCTGAGTATTGACCTCTGTTTCGAATTGAAAACAACATAAAGCGTTCTATTTGAAACAAACCTCTTAGTCTTACAACAAAAATCTCACAACAATACACTTACCTCTTCCTGCTCGCCCTCGTTCGTCGTACGGGCTCATCCCCTGCCGCCTCATCATCCCCAACCGCTCCATCCCGCTCCTGTGTCGTTCCCGTCTCATGATCCCCGACATCCGAGTCATTGCTTTGTGCCGCCAGGGCGTCGGTCATGTTCTTCCGGGTCGCCCTATAATTTGATCATTTTATTTTAGGCTTATTCAGCCATGTCACTTCAAGTCGAGGACGTCTCCGAAAATGGAGACGTCTTCGAATGTGGATACGTCTCCGAATGTGGAGACGTCTTCGACCCGCACTTAGCGCTACAATTTTTAATACGAACATATATACTAAGAACATTTTGGTATACTTTATCGATCTGTGTAAGCAATTGATGTGTCAACGATTAAATCACCTAAGGTACTTTTTATATTGCACTTATAAAGCTATGCCACTAAGCTCTAATTTTTTAAATACGTTACATATATACTAAGAACCCTTTGCTATATTTTATCGATTTGTGTAAGCAATTAATGTGTCAATCTGAAGGCGCACTCTGTGAACTTACCTAAGGTTCTGCGCCGCCGACGCTTTCGGTGTTCGACGCGAGCGCCGCGATCGGCGAACGGGTGTGGGCGACGCGTAGGATTCCGGTGCCCCGGGGCTGGTTGGTTTGGTGGTTTTGGTGGTTGAAGGGGGAGCGAGTGATTCGTCGGCAGTGCTGTATTGTAAAAAGAAGATGTGTTTTTAACAGAATGACATTATGAAAATTGGTTGATTCAAAATCTTGTGAGTACGGCGTAGAGAGGTAATTCAAGCTTTTAGAACAGTTACATGTAGGTCGAGTATAATATACGTAACTTATTGCAAACATTACAAACCAAACACAACCACTTTCGGTTACACCTTTCGAAGGTCGAGAGTTAAACGCTTCGCCCCTCTAAACATCCTTCCCATCGCCGCCCGATGATTAAAATACGCATACCTTTCTATGCACGATGCCTGCGATCCATCATCTTATGAGAATATGCTCTTCTAAGAAGCAACTGCACCGCCCAGGAATGAATCAAACTATCGCATATCATAAAAGTTGATACCCCGATCCTCCACCAAAATATTTAACTCAACTCCACACACCTCTCGCTGCACGAAGCTTGCGATCCGCCATCTTGTGAAAACATACTCTCTTGCGACGCGACTGCTAAGGCGGGTGAACCCTCCTGGGATGAGTTGCTTTTGAGTCGCATACTGCGCTCGGACACTGGGGTTTCGTGGATGGAATGAAGCGCTAGGAGATAGGAAACAAAGTGTAAGAAAATCAATGCATACATCCACAGTATCCACATTTATGTATTCAGTGGTATTTATATGCTTTGCCTAACGGCGTAGCCCGTATGATTCCCCGGCTTAGAGTCTTAATGCTTTTCTTGAATTCATATATATAAAATCGGGAATCGAAATAAGCATATATCCTGAAAGTATTAAGCAATAAATTTATTGAAAAATAAATTATTCATTAAAGTCACCCTTGCACAAAAGATCGATAGACTTACTTCGCTTGCCTTTTCTTCCCTTTCGTGACAATTTCGAGTTGTTCGGATTATTCGGGTCGATGAGAAAGCTTTCTTCGACCGTCATACTTTGCTATAGAGAGAAAACAAAGTGAAATATTTCCTAAACGTTTAACTTATATAACTTAACATTTCATACTAATTGAATCAAATAAATCGTTCACTTATCATAAATTTCCGCTTATTTGATATTTTTGTAAAAATAAAACAACAAACAAAATCTGATTTTAACAATTGAATTGTTTTTCAATCAAACTTGACTATATATAACGACAACCCTTCCCATCAAATTATCATTTACCCTTCCTTCCCCTACATACTTCGCTATCCTGCGAACTCTCAACCATCGTTCCATCCACTCCCACACCACCGCCGTTCGCTCTAACTTCCGGTCCGTCCGTCGCGGAATCTTCGGTTGTCGCATCCGTTGCGCCCTCGGTTCGCGATTCGGTGCGGGATGGTGCGGGCGTGGCAGCAATGACCGGTTTTTGACTATACATAGCGACAAGCATATGCCCAGATAATCATTAACCCTTCCCTTATCTACTCACCTCGCTGTCCTGCGAACTCGCAACCGTTGTTCCATCCGCACCGCCGTTCGCTCCAACTTCCGCTGCATCCGTCGTCGATTCAGCGGGCTCTTCGGTTGTCGCATCCGTTGCGCCCTCGGTTCGCGATTCGGTGCGGGATGGTGCGGGCGTGGTGGCGATGAGCGGGTTTTGGCGGGCGGCCAGTAATAGGGCGCGGATGCTCTTGTCGAATTTGTCGACGAATTTGAGGCACTGCTTGTCTTTGATTTCCTGTTTTTAATGTGATCATAGGAGACATTAGAATGGTTACATATCACTTCCAGTTCGCAATTAACGATATTTTGTTTGACATTCATTGTTTCGTGTTAGCTTATGGTGTTATGTATTATAGCAAGAATTTCATTGCAAAATTCTATTGCACAGAAGGGATATTTATAAGGTTTCTAATTCTTTATTATACAAATTAAAATATGCCTAAGTTTTATTGAAAAGCTGTCCGAAAAAAAAGCTAATTGCGCTTATTTTAGGGGTTTTCTTTCACGGGGTGATTGCCGGAAACCCTTAACGAAACCCTTGTTTTAGAATAGTTGTTCAAGTGCGAAAAAATCATGACCAATAAGTCTCTTTCAAATTTGTATTTCTATTAGACTAGATACGCCAATTCATTTTCAGTTATCGCATAACTGAAGGCGAATAGTTGAACATTTTGTTTCAATCAAAAATTTAGTGTATATAAAATGGGTGTAAAATTGAATTGTAAGCTGATTTGCGCCGCATTTTTATCAACTGCATAAATATTCACGCATCGACAGTTGTTTTATTCATGAAAAGGAATATCGATTCGCTTTACTTGCCTTTCATTATAAGTTATCGGTCGATTGCACATGTTAATAGCTAAGCATGCAATGAAGAAATAAAACTATTCAAGCATCACCTAATATTTTCTTAGTTGATTTATCAAAATATGATTTCCTCTTTATATCCTTAACAATCGCTTACATCCCAATTACATAAAAAAATCTTGGATTACCTATTCTCCAAGTTCTAAGCTTTTCTCCACTCGAAAGGTTATATTTTACAATCTTTTTATATATTTGACACAGTTGACTAAATATCATGAAAAATTTTTATATTGAAGTTGCAATTTGAACGTAAAATCTTTTCGTTTTAAACACAAATCTTGAGCAGTGAATCATTGAGTGTGTGTGCAGTTGTCTGTGCGATTGATATTGTTTTTTATTAACTATTTCCTAACTCATATAATTTTTATTCACTATTTCCATACTCATATTTCAAATCCATACCTTTAGTAGTGAGTCATTGAGCGTGTGCAGTTGCTTCAGAACGGGGTAGTTGTTTGGATTGATCTGTAGCAGCGTCAGAATGCGACACATCAGTCGCACGTTGAACGACTTGGGCTCTCGTAGAATCTCGTTGCATACCGTTACGGCCATGTTGTCATGACAGCAATAATCCTGTTTTATGATATAAAGGGCACAAATATTGGATGAAGCGAAGGACATAACCAAAAGCAAGTGTCCAAACATACATTTTTTGTCAAATAAGTCACGCTTATCAGTTATTTATAGCTTTTATTGATTCATTACGAACTTACATAGACATGAACATACTAACCACTTCATCATGATTGAGGCTGTTTGGCTTAGAGACCAATAATTAAAGGCGCATCTAAAGACAAGCATGGAGGGTGCAGGAAGATACGGTCTAACACTTTAAAACACTGACCTGTTTATCCTGGATGAGATTATTTGGATTGGCATTGGGATTGGTGAGTTGTATAAGCAGCTCGGCCACATTGTTGACATCGACCTCGGCCAGGGGGCTCGTTGCGGGCGCGTTGAAGAGCGTGTTCAGGGTGATCATGAACGCCTCCTCGCATATCTGCTGGTTGGCCCTAAAGAGAGATGAAAGAACAATATAAGACTGCTTGTCCTGAATGAGGTCATAGCTCGGCCCCATTGTTGACATCGACCTCGGCCAGGGGGCTCGTTGCGGGCGCGTTGAAGAGCGTGTTCAGGGTGATCATGAACGCATCCTCGCAAATCTGCTAGTTGGACCTAAAGAGATATGAAAGAACAATATAAGACTCCTTGTCCTGAATAAGCAGCTCGACATTGTTGACATCCACCTCGGCCAGGGGGCTCGTTGCG